>RXON01003913.1:0-44576 GCA_009667805.1 Leptobrachium leishanense | reverse complement strand
AATCCATGGTTAAGTGGGTCCCATGAAGAGCTTGAAATGAGCAGAGGATGGCGGAAACCACAATAGATTTTAGGAAGGAATGGTCACACCAGGTAAAGAAACATTGGTGGAAATCCAAAGGGATGTGGTTAGTGACGTTCGATATGGGATGGACCATTAAACTCATCTCTTTATTTACTCTGGCCACCAAATGTACACAGATATCTGGTCCTTATACTGTACATTGCAATGCATTTCAAACATATCATTAGCATTTGGTTCCATTTAACCAATCACAGGCTAACTGTGGTTAACCATCTGTGCCTAATCATCCATATGGACGGAGAAAGGATGTCTTCAGAATAGGTGCAGACTGAGCATGTGTGAAGTGCCCTCAGACAGGTCAGATTTCAAAAAATGTCTTAACAGTCTGTTACTACAGCCAGGAGCCAATAAAGGGGGAGATAAGATTCCTGGCAAATCGTGATGAGTTTATTTTCTTATTCCAAGCTAACATTCCCTCAGTTAAAAAAAACAGTATAATAAAGGGAATTGAAAATGTCGCCTAAAAAAATAAATAAAAAAAATCCAAAATAATTCTAAAAAATAAATACATAAGGATTTTTGCTGAAACTGAAAAGAATAAACGACGGAATAAAAAAAACATAGAGGGTTATTCAGAGAGAGGTGAAACTCAGGAGAATGACTGGAGAAGTGAAAATTCTAGGTCAAAATAGCCAAACCAGAAAAATTCTCCCATTTATCTCACTTTCCAAGTCGGCTATTTTGACCTAGAATTTTCCATTCTCCAGCCATTCTCCTGCTTTTCACCTCTCTCTGAATAACCCTGCATGTCTAGATTGTTCTCTTCTCCTGCCAGTTCTCCTGGTTTTTACCTCTCTCTGAATAACCATGATAATAATATTTTTTTTACATTGAAACCTAAGGGATTTGCCTGATTAAACCTGACGAACTGAATCACTGAAAATCTGGTCGTTTCACTGACTTTTCGGTGCAGTTCGGCGTTCTCTGTATAGATTAACCATTACTTCTCTGTGGGACAATTTGACTGCCACCGAAGATTGCCAAATTGTGGTGATCTGCGGCAAACTGCACCGTATTTCGCTGCCAATTCGCCAGTATTTGGCGAACTGCCAAGAAATTGTTACAAGATCAGGAAATGATAAACTCACTGAAAACAACAGGAAGCCTGATCAGGGATAGAGAAGAAAATATGGCAGAGTCAGCGCTTCCTCCAACGGTGATAGTACTCTCTCTGTCTTTTGTTTTTTCTTAATATCTTTAAGTGTAGATATACCCCTTAAATAAAAAAACAGAAATATATCATAGCGCAGCGATACAGTTTCCACTTGTTGATAAAAAGATGAGAGGGAGTAAACTCACATTTTTGGGTGTCTAAATCAGACACCATACACCTACTGAGCAAGCGATTGTAATCGCGAAACGCGTTTGGGTGTGTTTTCCCCATTTACTTTAATAAATTTTATTTGCAAATCTTGTGAATTTTTCATTTTATTTGCCTTGTGAAGGATCCTGCCGAGAGATCAGGGGATCCGGTGCTCCTTCGAAAGTCACCGGCTGTTGATTACATAAAGTGTCTGATTTAGACACCCGAAAATGTGAGTTTACTCCCTCCTATTTCCTAAATCAACAAGTGGAAACTGTATCGCTGCGCTATGATATATTTCTGTTTTATTTAAGAGATATATCCACACTTAGAGAGAGAGCACTATCACCGTTGGAGGAAGCGCTGACTCTGCCATATTTTCTTCTCTATTCCACTATACCGATGGTTTTGGATATACCATGAAATGGTGAGGGACAGCTGCTGATCCACCTTTAAAGCATTCACCATTCTCTTGTGATCATCCAATATTGACATTTATATTGATTTCATTCGTATATATCTATAATTGAATTTATGTACCAACGTTTTTTCCCTACGTTTTTTTCTTTCTGCATTTTGTGAAACTGGTATACATTATATATAGGTGGCGCCATTCGATTCAGAATTTTTTAGCGAGGCTGATCAGGGATAGAGTTCCTTGAACCCAGGTTAAGATATCAAAACGCTGAATATTTGTGAACAAAAAAAAAAAAAAAGCACAGATGTGGAAATAATGGGGTTTTTTTTCCATCAATTTTTTTTTAAAAAGAATTCCTGTAGAACATTTTTGAAATGCAGGAAAAACACCACAAGGGCTAATACACTAGATGTAAACAATTCTCAAGTGCTCTCCAGCAGCTGAAGAAGACGCGAAGAACCGTTTTGAGCTTTTGTAAAGCAGGAAATATAAAAAAGCAGTAAAATTATCATACAGCTCTGGTCCCTCAGTGGAGGAGGAACAACTGCTTGCCCCTACCTCAAAGTGAAGGACACAGAGAACACACAGTTCTCCGGTGTCCTTCAGCCGGCACAGAGTGATCCTGTGAGATTGCATACACGCTATTTTACGTGCGAGAGAATACAGGTGGAGTGTGTCTGCCATAAGTCTAGTAGTCAAAATTACTAGCCGAGCTGCTCATATAGTGGCTGACTCAGAATTGAGTCCGTAGGGGATGCTGCTAAGGCTGGGGTCAGACCAGCGCACTTTTAACGTGTGTTCTGGTGCACATAATTACGGCCGCACTAGCAGCAGATGACGGGCAATGACGGCCAATATACGATGTACGGCCGCACAAAAGTCCGGCCATGCAACGCAAGTGGAATTTGAACGCAATTTTCTGAGAACGCTGAACCGCTAGTACTGACGTACTGAGTGCGCAGCTGCGGCATAGCGGCGTGTGTGCGTGATTAGGAGACGTCAGACGCTGCTAATGTCCAGCCTACATAACGTCCAGACGCAAAAAGAGTTTTATTGATGATCCGTACAAAATCACGCCCGAAAATGCGCGTCGTCTGACCGTTTTTGCGCATTCCGTGAAAAAATACGTCAATGCGTTCGGACGCACTTTTTCACGTTCGCGGGGAAAAATGCTTTCGTCTGACCCTAGCCTTAGACTTTACGGCTCGTGGCGATTTTCAGTTTCGGCTGCAGTAAGAGAATAGTATTACAGAATAAAAAGGCTGCGGTAGAATTTTAATCAAGCCGATTCACACGTGAGTGAGAATTTTCCAGGCACATGGCGACTTCTAGAGATCAAAAAATCTGCAGGAAATTAAATAATTTCAGCAGGGGGATTAGGAAACAGCAAATTATCAATGTATCCATTAACAAGAATGTAAGGGGTGCCAAGGACGAGCAGATACAAAGTATACAGGAGGAAAATAGAAGAGCAGAAAATGACTCCTGTGAAGTGTCTATGTAAAGAAATTAATATCAACATAGAAAGGGTATAAAAAAATAGAATTAATAAAACAGAATCAATAAAATCTCTATCATAAAATTCCAATTATCTCGGTTTAGGCTATTTATATAGGAACAGTCCCTGTTTGGTCCTAATCCATAATTTTTCTCTCCTAAAGCATCTCTTTTTAGGGTCTCCTCCATATATTCAGGGTGTGCGGGTGTCTTTTTAGGGTCTCCTCCATATATTCAGGGTGTGCGGGTGTCTTTTTAGGGGCTCCTCCATATATTCAGGGTGTGCGGGTGTCTTTTTAGGGTCTCCTCCATATATTCAGGGTGTGCGGGTGTCTTTTTAGGGGCTCCTCCATATATTCAGGGTGTGCGGGTGTCTTTTTAGGGGCTCCTCCATATATTCAGGGTGTGCGGGTGTCTTTTTAGGGGCTCCTCCATATATTCAGGGTGTGCGGGTGTCTTTTTAGGGCTTCTACATATATTCAGGGTGTGCGGGTGTCTTTTTAGGGCTTCTACATATATTCAGGGTGTGGGGTGTCTTTTTAGGGTCTCCTCCATATATTCAGGGTGTGCGGGTGTCTTTTTAGGGGCTCCTCCATATATTCAGGGTGTGCGGGTGTCTTTTTAGGGTCTCCTCCATATATTCAGGGTGTGCGGGTGTCTTTTTAGGGGCTCCTCCATATATTCAGGGTGTGCGGGTGTCTTTTTAGGGGCTCCTCCATATATTCAGGGTGTGCGGGTGTCTTTTTAGGGCTTCTACATATATTCAGGGTGTGCGGGTGTCTTTTTAGGGCTTCTACATATATTCAGGGTGTGCAGCTGTCTTTTTAGGGGCACCTCCATATATTCAGGGTGTGCGGGTGTCTTTTTAGGGTCTCCTCCATATATTCAGGGTGTGCGGGTGTCTTTTTAGGGTCTCCTCCATATATTCAGGGTGTGCGGGTGTCTTTTTAGGGCTTCTACATATATTCAGGGTGTGCGGGTGTCTTTTTAGGGCTTCTACATATATTCAGGGTGTGCGGGTGTCTTTTTAGGGCTTCTACATATATTCAGGGTGTGCAGCTGTCTTTTTAGGGGCACCTCCATATATTCAGGGTGTGCGGGTGTCTTTTTAGGGTCTCCTCCATATATTCAGGGTGTGCGGGTGTCTTTTTAGGGGCTCCTCCATGTATTCAGGGTGTGCGGGTGTCTTTTTAGGGCTTCTACATATATTCAGGGTGTGCGGGTGTATAACAGAGCTGGAGAGCAATAAAACCCCAGGCAATGAGTCTCGAACTATTAATAAATGCTGATAGAAATTTCTCGGTGTACATAAGATAATTTACTCTTGGTGTAAATGACATTTAACGATATAAATGACCCTGATAAATTGGGATGTCATCTCAACAGTCTGGGAATGTCCGAGTCTCTGCCTCCAAAAAATGAGAAGCCTCCCCCTGTGCTTATTTGAAATGATGGATCTGAGCAGACATTGCTGTGAGACCCTCTACCTCCGTACAAGCTATAGTCACCAATGTGTCGGCCATTGTTTTAGGGGGTTCTGGGGATTGTGAATTCGGCACGCTTCTGAGAAAATATCACGTCACAGTAAATGTTAGTATCTATGCACTTCACAAGGTGTGAAAATGTGTCTGGACTCCAGAATGAATTAAAGAATACATGGCGGAAAACTCACCTGCGAGAAATGTGGAAATCAGAATAAGGAGGAATTTGTGGACAATCCTGACCCGGCAGCGGATTGACATCCCCCTCTACAGGACAGGGAATAGAGAGATGCAGTGAGTGTGTGTGATATATTAGATAGGCCGTGTTAGTCCAGATGCCGAAATCCCGAGTATAGCAGTAGTAATCCTTTTTTATTGGACTAACATTTCATTTAAAAGACAAGCTTTCGACAGTATTCCTCTCTTCTTCAGGTCTGGAGCGAGATATATAGATATAGATATATATATATATATCAGGGTTGTCAAACTCAAGGCCCCCCAGATGTTGATGTCATTGCCTAGAATTCCCAGAATTCTTTGAATGCAATAGATGGCAGGGGACTCATGGGAGTTGTAGTTCAGAAACATTGAGGGGGGGAAGATTGACCTCCCTGATAGATATAAAAGTTCTTGAACCCAGGACATACTTGAAAATGAGAGAAATCTCAATGTATCCTTCCTGGTAAAATCCTTTCCAAATAAATAAATAAATAATAATCAATTGAAACCTTGAAACACATAACCCTCCATATTACTACACGTATCCTCGCTGTCTCCTCCTATTATGCCAACAGTATGCCTGTATTACTAATTTCCCAAGATGCTAATGACAAATAAAGCGTGTAAAATATAGATATGGTTGTGCATATCCTCCGCTCGGTTTATCTCCTTTCTGCAGCGTGGCTTATTGCACTTTCATAAACATGCAGTGTCTGGTAATCACACTGACACATCCTCAAAAACCCTTTGCCCAGCATGTCCTGTATAGGATATCACTGTATAACCCTGTTTCTGGCATGCCCTGTAATCAGTTTAACTGTATAACCAGCTTGCCCTGTACTCAGTATAACATATAACCTTTCCTCAGCTTGCCCTGTACTCAGTATAACATATAACCCTTTCCTCAGCTTGCCCTGTACTCAGTATAACATATAACCCTTTCCTCAGCTTGCCATGCACTCAGCATAACTGCATAACATATTCTCCAGCAAACCCTGTAATCAGTATCACAGTTCAACGCCTCGCCAGCATCCTCTTTAATCAGTATAACTGGATAATCTACCCAGCATGCCCTATAATCAGTACGAAAGCACAATTGTTTCCCCAACATGCCCTGTACTCAGTATAACGATATAACCCTTTCCCCAGCATGCCCTGTACTCAGTATAACGATATAACCCTTTCCTCAACATGCCCTGTACTCAGTATAACGATATAACCCTTTCCTCAGCATGCCATATACTCAGTATAACGATATAACCCTTTCCTCAGCATGCCATATACTCAGTATAACGATATAACCCTTTCCTCAGCATGCCCTGTACTCAGTATAACGATATAACCCTTTCCTCAGCATGCCCTGTACTCAGTATAACGATATAACCCTTTCCTCAGCATGCCCTGTACTCAGTATAACGATATAACCCTTTCCTCAGCATGCCCTGTACTCAGTATAACGATATAACCCTTTCCTCAGCATGCCATATACTCAGTATAACGATATAACCCTTTCCTCAGCATGCCCTGTACTCAGTATAACGATATAACCCTTTCCCCAGCATGCCCTGTACTCAGTATAACGATATAACCCTTTCCCCAGCATGCCCTATACTCAGTATAACGATATAACCCTTTCCTCAGCATGCCCTGTACTCAGTATAACCCTTTCCTCAGCATGCCCTGTACTCAGTATAACGATATAACCCTTTCCTCAGCATGCCCTGTACTCAGTATAACGATATAACCATTCCCCCCCATGCTTTTCCACAGGCTGTGCGACCTCGTCCGCTCACCTGTCGTGGGAGTCTGATCCAGCATGTGTGGGATCCCAATGCCCGGGCTTCACAACTCTCCGTCTCTCTCTAGGTATCTGTCTCGTTCTTTCTCTCTGTCTATAGCGCTGTCTCTCTCTGTTTCTGTCTATAGCGCTGTCTCTGTCTATAGAGCAGTGTCTCTCTCTGTTTATGTCTATAGTGCGCTGTCTGTCTCTCACTCTGTCTATAGTGCTCTCTCTGTTTCTGTCTATAGCGCTGTCTCTGTCTATAGTGCTCTCTCTGTTTCTGTCTATAGAGCTCTCTCTGTTTCTGTCTATAGAGCTCTCTCTGTTTATGTCTATAGTGCGCTCTCTGTTTCTGTCTATAGTGCGCTCTCTGTTTTTGTCTATAGTGCGCTCTCTGTTTCTGTCTATAGTGCGCTCTCTGTTTCTGTCTATAGTGCGCTCTCTGTTTCTGTCTATAGCGCAGTGTCTCTCTGTTTCTGTCTCTAGCGCTCTGTCTCTCTCACTCTGTCTCTGTCTCTAGCGCTCTGTCTCTCTCACTCTGTCTCTGTCTATAGCACTCTGTCTATAGTGCTGTCCCTCTCACTCTTTCTCTGTCTATAGCGCTCTGTCTCTCACTGTCTCTGTCTATAGCGCTCTGTCCCTCTCAATTCCCTTTTCCTCTGTGTCTCAGTAACTTTCTTGCACGCTGTCTCCCCCGCAGGTCCCTCCCACTCATTCTGTTCTCACTTCCCTTTTCCGCTCTCACTCTCTCGCACACAATTCATTTCAATTCAAATAAGCTTTATTGGCAGGACCAATACATTTTAGCATTGCCAAAGCATATGGGGTGGAGGGGGGTAGTGGGACATATATGGGGGGGATGGGCAAGTCCATGGACATTATCAGGGGTAAGGGATAATGTGAGGTCGGATGGGGGGCGAGTCCGTGTTGGGGATTTAGAAGTCTGGGATCTCTCATGTTCCTCTCAGTCTGTGACGTATTGGGCAGATATTTTCACCGCCAGCTCCTCTTTCTCCCAGTATGATGTGGAGTTTCCTCGTCTCTTCTCCAGATGATGTGGAGTTTCCTCGTCTCTTTCTCCCAGTATGATGTGGAGTTTCCTCGTCCTCTTCTCCCAGTATGATGTGGAGTTTCCTCGTCTCTTCTCCCAGTATGATGTGGAGTTCCCTCGTCTCTTCTCCCAGTATGATGTGGAGTTTCCTCGTCTCTTCTCCCAGTATGATGTGGAGTTTCTCGTCTCTTCTCCCAGTATGATGTGGAGTTTCTCGTCTCTTCTCCCAGTATGATGTGGAGTTTCCTCGTCTCTTCTCCCAGTATGATGTGGAGTTTCCTCGTCTCTTCTAATAGAGGTGAAGTCCGGGATGAGAGCGGAGAGTCTCTGGAAGTGAGTTTCCCTCAGTGCTGAGTACTTGGGGCACTGTAGGAGGAAGTGGACCTCATCTTCCAGGCCTCCTGGTCACAATGCTGGCACAGTCTATTCTCCCTGTGCTTGTAGGTCTGTCTATGCCGCCCTGATTCGATTTCCAGACTGTGGGCGCTCAGTCTGTACCGGCACACTCTCTCACTCTCTCACACTCTCTCCTGTTCCATCTCAAACTATCAGGGTTATCCAAAGAGATCCGAATTGCTTGAGAAAGGTAACCGAACGCTGAAAATCAGCGTTCGGTTACCTTCCTGGCCATTCGGCTATCCAGAGAGCAGGCAATTCGCCAAATCCTGGCGAATTGCCTGCACATACGGTGACTGTTCGGTCCCTGTTCGAGGCAGTGAAATCCCCATGAAAAAGCACTGCTTCGGCTATTCAGAGAAACACAACCAGCAGTGAAAGGTTCCCTAATGCCCTGCCATTCGGTGGTTTAATTCGGCAAATTTATTCAGGAGACTCTCATAGGCTTCAATGTTAAAAATATTCCCGTTTTAATTCAATATCTAATAAACCGTTCATTATAAAATTCTGCAGCAAAAGTCTCTTTATTTATAGATTTTTTAGGATACTTTAAGCATTTTTCTGATTTTTTTTTTTTTTTTTAAAAGTCCGATTTTTTTTTGATTTTTTTTCAGTTTCTTATTTTATTTGTAACAGCCCTCTTTATTATCATTCCTGGACCTCCTGTGAAAATTTCAGACATTTTCGCTCAGTAGTTTCTTTGCAAACAGCGTTTCTTTTTCCCAGATTCATACAAATGGTTTTTCTAATTTATTCACTGCCTCCTCTACGTCACAGCTGCTTCGGCTCTGTGTGATTCGGCTCATGTTCGGCTCCTGTTCGGCTCCTCTTCGAAGGTTAATCCAGATGTTTTTGCTTGTTTTCAGCGTGCATTCGGTTAGTTTTCGTCAGGTTTTCGGGCAGCTTTTCCCTGCAATTCGGGGACCCTGTGGTGCTTGCTGAATACACCGCAGGGTCACCGAAATGCAATCGGCAAAAGGAACCGAATTGAAGAGAACGAAAAGTCACCGAACGTGCGGTGACTTTTCGAATCTCTTTGGATAACCCTGTATGTATCTTTTTTTCTCTTCCGTTCTCAATCTCCTCTTCCCGTCTGCTGCCGGTTCCTCTGCTCCTCTCTTCAGGGAGTTGGTCTTCCTCTTCCCCAACCCCCCCCCCCCCACCTGGTCTTCTGCTGCTGCAGGTCCAGTAATTCCATCCATGGCAACGACTCAGAGCTGCTGCAGGGAAGCTAGCTGGTGTTTTGTCAAAAAAAGGCAATTTGTAGAAATGAACAATCACATCACACCTGGTGACATGTCATTTTCACAAAATTATTTATTTATAAAGTATTTTACCAGGAAGGATACATTGAGATTTCTCTCGTTTTCAGTATGTCCTGGGTTCAAGAACATTGAATTGTTACAGTAATACAAAGTAATAAAATGCAAGATATTAAAAACAAAAACACAAATATACACATTAACAGAAAATAAATATGTAGGAAATATATTCCCTATGTTACATGTTTACAGGTGCATTCTGTATATAGTCACTATGTTACATGTTTACAGGTGCATTCTGTATATAGTCACTGTGTTACATGTTTACAGGTGCATTCTGTATATAGTCACTGTTACATGTTTACAGGTGCATTCTGTATATAGTCACTATGTTACATGTTTACAGGTGCATTCTGTATATAGTCACTGTTACATGTTTACAGGTGCATTCTGTATATAGTCACTGTTACATGTTTACAGGTGCATTCTGTATATAGTCACTATGTTACATGTTTACAGGTGCATTCTGTATATAGTCACTATTTTACATGTTTACAGGTGCATTCTGTATATAGTCACTATGTTACATGTTTACAGGTGCATTCTGTATATAGTCACTGTGTTACATGTTTACAGGTGCATTCTGTATATAGTCACTATGTTACATGTTTACAGGTGCATTCTGCATATAGTCACTATGTTACATGTTTACAGGTGCATTCTGTATATAGTCACTGTGTTACATGTTTACAGGCGCATTCTGTATATAGTCACTATGTTACATGTTTACAGGTGCATTCTGTATATAGTCACTATGTTACATGTTTACAGGTGCATTCTGTATATAGTCACTATGTTACATGTTTACAGGTGCATTCTGTATATAGTCACTGTGTTACATGTTTACAGGTGCATTCTGTATATAGTCACTATGTTACATGTTTACAGGTGCATTCTGCATATAGTCACTATGTTACATGTTTACAGGTGCATTCTGTATATAGTCACTATGTTACATGTTTACAGGTGCATTCTGTATATAGTCACTATGTTACAGGTTTACAGGTGCATTCTGTATATAGTCACTATGTTACATGTTTACAGGTGCATTCTGTATATAGACATTATGTTACACGTTTACAGACACATTCTGTATATAGTCATTATGTTACATGTTTACAGACACATTCTGTATATAGTCACTATGTTACATGTTTACATGTGCATTCTGTATATAGTCACTCAGGGTTATCCAAAGAGATTCGAATTGCTTGAGAAAGGTAACCGAACGCTGAAAATCAGCCTTCGGTTACCTTTCCTGGCCATTCGGCTATCCAGAGAGCAGGCAATTCGCCAAATCCTGGCGAATTGCCTGAACATACGGTGCCTGTTCGGTCCCTGTTCGAGGGCAGTGAAATCCCCATGAAAAAGCACTGCTTCGGCTATTCAGAGAACACAAACCAGCAGTGAAAGGTCCCCTAATGCCCTGCCATTCGGTGGTTTAATTCGGCAAGTTTATTCAGGAGAATCCCATAGGCTTCAATGTAAAAATATTCCGGTTTTAATTCAATATCTAATAAACCGTTCATTATAAAATTCTGCAGCAAAAAGTCTCTTTATTTATAGATTTTTTAGGATACTTTAAGCATTTTTCTGAATTTTTTAAAAAAAAATTAAAAGTCCGATTTATTTATTTTTTTTTTTTCAGTTTACTTATTTTTTTTGTAACAGCCCTCTTTATTATCATTCCCTGGACCTCCTGTGAAAATTTCAGACATTTTCGCTCAGTAGTTTCTTTGCAAACAGCGTTTCTTTTTCCCAGATTCATACAAATGGTTTTTCTAATTTATTCACTGCCTCCTCTACGTCACAGCTGCTTCGGCTCTGTGTGATTCGGCTCATGTTCGGCTCCTGTTCGGCTCCTCTTCGAAGGTTAATCCAGATGTTTTTGCTTGTTTTCAGCGTGCATTCGGTTAGTTTTCGTCAGGTTTACGGCAGCTTTTCCCTGCAATTCGGGGACCCTGTGCTCTTTGCTGAATACACCGCAGGGTCACCGAAATGCAATCGGCAAAAGGAACCGAATTGAAGAGAACGAAAAGTCACCGAACGTGCGGTGACTTTTCGAATCTCTTTGGATAACCCTGACTATGTTACATGTTTACAGATACATTCTGTATTGAGGTATGTTAATAGAGATCTCTTAAGGGACTTTAGACCGGGGGAAGATTTGATGGCGTCTGGGAGGTTATTCCATAACTGCGGTGCTCTGTAGGAAAATGAGGATCGAGACACTTTCTTTTTGTATTGTGGTATTGTAAGCAAGGTACAGGTCCTGGATCGGAGGTTATAGGATGAGGGAACTGCTGGGGGAAGCAACCTATTCAGGTAGGGTGGCAGCTTCCCAGAAAACCTCTTAAACACCAGGTTGGAAAGGTGAAGGGTGCGTCTAGATTCCAGCGACGGCCAGTTTAGCTCTTTTAACATGTCGCAGTGGTGGGTCATGTAGTTACATTGTAATGCAAAGCGGCAGAATGAGTTATACAATGTAGTAAGTTTATGAAGGTGTGTTTGCGGAGCAGCTGCATACACTACATCTCCGTATTCAATAACCGGCATAAGCATTTGTTGCACGGAGTGCGCATACCACTGAGCCTTCAGATATACGCATGTCACAAATGAACACTCGCTTAGTCATATTCTGTAATTTGATGATACACACATACAGGGTTATCCAAAGAGATTCGAAAAGTCACCGCACGTTCAGTGACTTTTCGTTCTCTTCAATTCGGTTCCTTTTGCCGATCCCATTTCGGTGACCCTGCGGTGTATTCAGCAAACACCACAGGGTCCCCGAATAGCAGGGAAAAGCTGCCGCAAACCTGACGAAAACTAACCGAATGCACGCTGAAAACAAGCAAAAACATCTGGATTAACCTTCGAAGAAGCCGAACAGGAGCCGAACAGGAGCCGAACATGAGCCGAATCACACAGAGCCGAAGCAGCTGTGAGGTAGAGGAGGCAGTGAATAAATTAGAAAAACCATTTGTATGAATCTGGGAAAATGAAACGCTGTTTGCAAAGAAACTACTGAGCGAAAATGTCTGAAATTTTCACAGGAGGTCCAGGGAATGATAATAAAAAGGGCTGTTACAAAATAAATAAGTAAACTGAAAAAAAAAAAAAAAATCGGACTTTTAATTTTTTTTTAAAAAATTCAGAAAAATGCTTAAAGTATCCTAAAAAATCTATAAATAAAGAAACTTTTTGCTGCAGAATTTTATAATGAACGGTTTATTAGATATTGAATTAAAACGGGAATATTTTTAACATTGAAGCCTATGAGAGTCTCCTGAATAAATTTGCCGAATTAAACCACAGAATGGCAGGGCATTTCAGGAACCTTTCACTGCTGGTTTGTGTTCTCTGAATAGCCGAAGCAGTGCTTTTTCATGGGGATTTCACTGCCCTCGAACAGGGACCGAACAGGCACCGTATGTGCAGGCAATTCGACAGGATTTGGCGAATTGCCTGCTCTCTGGATAGCCGAATGGCCAGGAAAGGTAACCGAACGCTGATTTTCAGGGTTCGGTTACCTTTCTCCAGCAATTCGGATCTCTTTGGATAACCCTGATAGATTTAGAAACGGGATCCTATGCACATGCGTGCTATAACCATTATATCTGGACACAAAGTCCAATGTGTAGCCCAATATTCATCTCTAAAAGACTTCCAGTGCAGGAAAATACCAAAATCACCAGTGGTTTTAACAAACAGAGCCATGAGGGTGCCGTAGAGAATGTTGGAAAGGACGCCTATGCTAACGGTACATCTACTGTACTTCTTCTACATCTACTGTACTTCTTCACAACAATCTGGTGGGGGAATGAAGGAATTTTGCTCCAGGAGCTATAGTTCTCCACCCCGCACTCATGTAACAGATGTCAGCAAGGAGCAAGCTACGAGATATGATTCCAGGAGGCCGTCTGTCTCATTTCCTCACTAGGCAACTGAAGACATTAGACGTCTCCAACCTTGAAGGTATCAGCAAAAATATGGATTGTTCAATGATTGGGTTTGGAGGCCCAAAGATGGTCATACTTCGAGTACGCCAATTTGTAACACCACTGGAACGTGTTCCACCACTTGGTGGGTATCTCCTACTTGATACTAAGGAACCTGTGGTCACTTTAACCCCTTCACTGCTGAGGCATTTCACGCCTGTGTGCTGAGCTAATTTTTACCGCTTTCGCTCATCATGTTTAAACGCGATTTGAAGCCACATTTTAATAAATGACCCAGACATATTATATATCGTTCTTTCCGGCAGACTACGCAGATTCATAATATATCATTTTTATATGTATACGTCATGACCTGCCTGTATATTATAACAAAAAATACAATAAAAATTGAATTTTTAATCATCTGCAGTGTGTAAAGTGTTTTTTTTCACATTTTATCACATGAGCGTTTGCGGTTATGTTTTCTATGGGGTGCGCTTGTACAAAAAATTTGAAATGGGGACTTGTTACTTTTTTTGGGGGGAATTACGTGATTTTTAGCAAACGCACCCCATAGAAAAAAATCATTAGTGCAGCATCATTGTTCACATTATAATTGAAATGTGAACAATATTGCTGCATTAATAAAAACAACACACAAAAAAAAACATGTTTTTTTTTATTTATTTATTTTTTTAAATTTATTTATTTTTTTATTTTATTTTTTATTATTTTTGTTTTACTTTTTACCTAGTCGTGTTGGGTATCATTCGAAAGGCCATGCTCAGGCCTTTCAAATGACACCCTCCATGACCCCCTAGCTGCCACGGTTCTGGAGATATCGGGGTTCACAAGAACCCCCTATCTCCACCAGGGGATTTCCTTGGGAAATCCCCGGCAGCTAGGGGTTCCCCGGCTATCTGACGTCATCACGCTATGCGTGATGATGTCAGACAGCGAGGGGAGTCCCGGGGGCGGAGCCGCCATCCAAGATGGCGGCCCCCACCGGAGATAGGCTGCACTTCGGCGCCGCAAGGCGCTGAAGTGCAACCCAGCACTTGAGGGGTTAAAGCCAGGCATCGCTTAAAAGGGGAGACTCTCCCCTTTTAAGCGGTGCCTGGCTTTTACCGCTGCTCCTTCCCGATCGGGAGGGAGAGGGATCCGAACGGATCCCCCCCCTCCCTTCCAGGCTATCTCCCGGCATTGCCGGGGGGTCGCCTGGAAATGACGTCATCGCGCATGGCGCGATGACGTCATTTACGCCGGGAGGCGCTTGACTTCAGCGTCTGAGGACGCTGAAGTCAGAACGCCGTGGGACCCCGGACAGAGAGGTGAGTATCTCCGCCGGGGGTCCCGCACAGCTGATGACGTGTGGGGCACGTCCTCAGCATGCAACGTGCATCAATGAGGACGTGTCCCACACGTCTTCAGCAGTGAAAGGGTTAAACAATAGAATCCAACAATATGAATTCAAGTTAAGGAGCCAGTGAGCAACAATGTTAACTTTGACTTCAAATTTTAATTTAGTTTTAGTCATACAGGGTTATTCAAAGAAATTCGAAAAGTCACCGCACGTTCGGTGACTTTTCGTTCCCCCCACTTCGGGGCGATTCGGCGATCCTAGTTCGCCGAACCCTGTGGTGTATTCAGCAAGCACCACAGAGCCCCCGTAGTGCAGGGAAAAGCCACCGCGAACACACTGAACACTCCCCACAAACCTGCCGGACACTCACCGAAACCCACAGCAATAGCTCAATTAACCCCGCCGGACACGCTGGAGAAACCCGACTAGCCGCCGATCACAGCGCAGAGCAGCCGTCGGAAAAAGCTGACACGCAGACGAGCGAGGTGAAAAAAATAAAAGACAGTTTGCTTGAAAGTTTGAAATTTCAAACGCTGTTTGCAAAAAAACTACTGAGCGAAAATGTCTGGAATTTAAAATCTAAGATCCTATGAATGATAATAAAAAGGTCTGTTACAGGAAAAAGAAAACTTGATGTAAAAAAAAAAAAGTTTGCCAAAAAAATCCCCAAAAATGCCTTAAAGATCCTAAAAAAAATCTATAGATAAAGAGACTTTTTACTGCAGAATAAAATAATAAACGGTTTATTAGACATTGAATTAAAACGGGAATATTTTTAAGGCAATCAGATTTTTTATTGACATAAATAGACAGACACAAACATAAACATCAAGAAAAAGTGTGGGGGGGGGGTTCCTAGTGGCGCAATGGCTGTTATAGGTAATCTCTTAATGTAATGTGGCACAATTCAGTATCAATAGTCAATAGTTTATGCTATACACATTACAAATTCGGTACAAAGTGCAAATGCAAATTCCAGATTGTATAAAGTGCTAGTGCAGCAGTTAAGAGTATGCGACAACACAAAGTGCAAATGCGACAACAAGGTACAAATTGGTGCAAAACAAACTGATAATGCAGTCAAAATAGGGTTCAGGTGGCGACGTCCAATGGAGTCCGTATAGGGGCTATATGCCAAAGTTCGGTGCGTATTAGGAATCCGGTGTCACTACAGTTCCTAAGTGGATGGGTTGTGCAACAAAAGTGCTCAAAGTAGGCTTGTGCACCGATTTTTTTTTTCGGTTCGGTTCGGCTCGTTCGGATGTTTAAACTTTTCGATTCGGCTCGTTTCGACCGATTTCTGTTTCGATTCGGTTCGACTCGTTTTTCGTGTACATTTTTTTTTTAATGAATATCGACCATTTTTCGTATTTTCGGGTCACTTTGCTCGTTGTTTGTATCGACTTTTCGAGATTTCGGAAATTTTCATTTTTTTCGGAACCTCTGTTCTCCTCGTTTCAAAGCTGTCTAACTCTATTCGTTTTGACGGAAACTGCTATGGTTTACTTTTTTTATACTTTATATATTTTTTTATAATAAATTTTTGGTTTGTTTTTTCATTTCACAACTTTATTTAATCATATTAAAATGTTAAAAAAATGAACAAAACGATTTAAAAAATGCTAAACTGACCCAAATACGCATTTACAAATACAAAATTTACAGAATCAGCGATATAACCGATAATAGTTAAATATACGATGTCCAGAATTACCGAAATGGAACCGAAATCACGAATGGAACCGAAATCATGAATAGAGCAAAAATAAATTTTGATTTGACACATTTCAAGTCCATTCGAAAATTCCGAAAATATTTCGTTTCGGCTCGGAAAACTTTTCGGATCTGCCATTTTCGGATCTAAACATTTTCGGAAAATCGGCCGCATCCGAAAACACGAATCAGGAAATTTCGTGAAAATTCCGAAACCCGAAATGCACATCCCTAGCTCAAAGTGCTGTCAATATTACCCTCTTCCACAGATTTATTCGGACGTATAGGTTCCTCCTATGGCTTCGATGGGCTCCACAACAGGAGATATGGACAGGAGATAAAAAAAGGGAAGAGATAATGGTGCAATAACGTCTATGCATGTGAAGTAAGGTGATTAAAAAATTGCACACTTACAAGTTCCAGAGCCTTTTAAATCCAGGCTCTGGAGTGAAACACCTCGTGCCAATTATAGAGTGGTCACTGCCCTTCTTTACGGCGTCCTCTTTACCTCAAATCAGGGGAACAGAAAAATAGAGAGACAGCGCTCTCATAGCACAATATCAGCAAATAAACGTGTGGTGGAGGTAAAGGATTTATGTCACACTCACCGATTCAGGAGCCTTAATGATCCAGGCTCAACTATAAACTATAACTATAAACCTATAACAGGAGACATGAAATTCATTAATAAAAACTTACTAATACAAAGTGACTGGTTGACTCAGGACAAGGTTTTACAGAAATTAAACAATGTGAATGTTAATAAAGCCCCAGGGCCAGATGGAATTCATCCGCGAGTACTGAGAGAGCTATGTGTTGAAATATGTAAACCTCTGTTCTTAATCTTTCAAGATTCTTTTATTTCAGGAATAGTACCAGAGGATTGGAGAAAAGCTGACGTGGTCCCTATATTTAAGAAAGGTTTAAAATTTGTGCCTGGGAATTATAGACCTGTGAGCTTAACATCTGTGGCTGGGAAAGTATTTGAGGGTTACTAAGGGATAATATTCAGGAATTTATTGGGAGGTATAATGTAATTGGCAAAAATCAGCATGGTTTCATGAAACACAGATCATGTCAGACTAACCTAATTACGTTCTATGAGGAAGTAAGTAGAAGTATAGATCAGGGGGTCGCAGTGGATGTGATTTACTTAGATTTTGCCAAAGCTTTCGACACAGTTCCACACAAAAGGTTACTATTTAAATTAAGAAAAAATGGTCTAGATGAAAATACTTGTTCTTGGATAGAAAACTGGCTAAAAGATAGGGTACAGAGAGTGGTCATAAATGGTACATTTTCAAGATGGACACCAGTGGTAAGTGGTGTCCCTCAGGGGTCTGTTATAGGACCAATACTATTCAATTTATTTATAAATGACCTTGAGATAGGCATTGAAAGTCATGTATCAGTGTTTGCAGATGACACAAAGCTAGGAAAAGAAATACAATGTGAGCAGGATGTTACTTCGCTGCAGAGGGATTTAGATAGATTGGGGGACTGGGCACTTAAATGGCAGATGAAATTTAATCTAGATAAATGCAAAGTTATGCACTTTGGAGTGAAGAACACACAAGTAATTTATACCCTAAATGGTACGGAGTTAGGGAAATCCAAGCAGGAGAAGGATTTGGGAATAATCATAGACTTCAAACTAACAGGGTTATCCAAAGAGATTCGAAAAGTCACCGCACGTTCGGTGACTTTTCGTTCTCTTCAATTCGGTTCCTTTTGCCGATTGCATTTCGGTGACCCTGCGGTGTATTCAGCAAACACCACAGGGCCCCCGAATTGCAGGGAAAAGCTGCCGAAAACCTGACGAAAACTAACCGAATGCACGCTGAAAACAAGCAAAAACATCTGGATTAACCTTCGAAAAAACCGAACATGAGCCGAACAGGAGCCGAAAAGGAGCCGAATCACACAGAGCCGAAGCAGCTGTGACGTAGAGGAGGCAGTGAATAAATTAGAAAAACCATTTGTATGAATCTGGAAAAAGAAACGCTGTTTGCAAAGAAACTACTGAGCGAAAATGTCTGAAATTTTCACAGGAGGTCCAGGGAATGATAATAAAGAGGGCTGTTACAAAAAAAATTAGTAAATTGGAAAAAAAAAAAAAAAAATCGGACTTTTTAAAAAAAATAAAAAAAATCTGAAAAATGCTTAAAGTATCCTAAAAAATCTATAAATAAAGAGACTTTTTGCTGCAGAATTTTATAATGAACGGTTTATTAGATATTGAATTAAAACGGGAATATTTTTAACATTGAAGTCTATGGGATTCTCCTGAATAAATTTGCCGAATTAAACCACCGAATGGCAGGGCATTAGGGGAACCTTTCACTGCTGGTTTGTGTTCTCTGAATAGCCGAAGCATTGCTTTTTCATGGGGATTTCACTGCCCTCGAACAGGGACCGAACAGGCACCGTATGTGCAGGCAATTCGCCAGGATTTGGCGAATTGCCTGCTCTCTGGATAGCCGAATGGCCAGGAAAGGTAACCGAACCCTGATTTTCAGCATTCGGTTACCTTTCTCAAGCAATTCGGATCTCTTTGGATAACCCTGTTAGTAACAATGTGCAATGTCAAACAGCAGCCGCCAAGGCCAGCAAAGTACTGGCATGCATTAAAAGGGGAGTTCATTCACGGGATGAAAACATAATTTTGCCTCTGTATAAATCAATGGTCAGGCCGCACCTTGAATATGCCGTGCAATTTTGGGCACCTGTCTTAAAAAAAGATATTATATCGCTAGAAAAAGTGCAGAGACGGGCAACTAAATTAATAAGGGGGATGGAAGGGTTAAGTTATGAGGAAAGACTAACAAGCTTAAACCTGTTTAGTTTAGAGAAAAGGCGCCTTAGAGGGGATCTGATAACCTTATATAAATATATACGGGGCCATTATCAACCATTGTCTGATAACCTATTCATTAACAGGACTATACACAGGACACGGGGTCATCCATTTAGACTGGAAGAAAGAAAATTTAGCTTAAAGCATAGGAAGGGTTATTTTACGGTGAGAACAATAAAGCTGTGGAATTCTCTGCCTGTTGAGGTGGTTGGGTCAGAGTCTGTACAGACTTTTAAAAAGTGACTGGATGACTTCCTGCAGACACAGAATATTAAGGGTTATAATATTTAATATGTGGGTAAAAGCTTCTTGATCCAAGGAGAAATCTGACTGCCATTCTGGGGTCAAGAAGGAATTTTTCCCAGTATGTTGCATATTGGCGAGCATTTCAGACTGGGTTTTTTGCCTTCTTTTGGATCAACAGCAGTAGGTTATGTGGGAGAGGCTGAACCCGATGGACGCATGTCTTTTTTCAGCCTATATAACTATATAACTATATAACTATATAACTGTTAGGCATGCGGTGCTTCTTAGTGGTGAGCCCCTAGACCTCTTTGGCTGCTTCCTTTACGTCCAGGCCGTAGTCCTCCAGGTATAGAAAAGAAGTATGGTACAAGGTACTTAGCTTTAGAAGTTGGATCCGCTCCTCATGGAGATATTCCCACTCTCCTTCAGATAAAGCCACAGGTAAATAGGTAGAGAAGCTATGGAACCTTGTTGTGTCTGGGTGGGATGAGCCCAGTTGGAAGATGTGGAGATCAGCAATCTTTCAAAACTTATATATAAGTAAATGATTCGGGAAGGTATATAAATAAATGAAAAATATAAAATTTATTAAATAACAAAATTGCCCAACGCGTTTCGTCCTAAGACTTTCTCAAGGGCGATAAATCAACATAAAAGTTAAAAGCATAAAATAATATAAACCTTCCCTTCCTTCGTTTCGTATTTAAATAGTCCACAGAGTCCTCTCATTGGTCGATTCGATCTCCCAGCGTTCACCCTATATGGTCAAAAAGGAATTCTTTTGCTATATCCCTTCCGTTTTCCGGATTTCTCCGATACATCGTTTCCGTTTCGGTTCGGAAGTTGCCATGACTCCATACGCTCAACAAATCACATACTTTCGTTTTCGGACAATGTCAGGTCCTTTCATTGGTCGATTCGATCTCCCAGCATTCACCAAAAAGGGTTCCTTCAATGTGTCACTTCCGTTTTTCGGATTCCTCCGATACGTCGTTTCCGTTTCGGTTCGGAATTTACCACTTCTCCATATGCTCGAAAAATCGCACACTTTCGTTTTCGGACGTAGTGTCACTTCCGATCGTATTCTATCTAAAAATCTCACACTTCTGGTATCAAAACACAATATTCTTCTCAAGATCTTCTATATTTAAACCATCATCCTCTCTACTCCCAAGGCCATCCCTCCATATTTTTACTTTCACTTTCACGATTCCGTTGACCATCTGATGTTTTGATTGTAGGTTCTATTGACTCTTTTGATTGTAGGATCTTTTCTTATTTTCCTGAAACAGAATCTTTATATTACAATCTATAGAAAGCATTTGATGTCAAACTCTTCATTTAAACCCTTCGGGCTCATAGTTTTTAATTTGAAAACCCAAAACATTTTTTTCAACAGGTCTTGTTCTGTCAATCACAAATTTCTAAGCATTTAGTTTATTAGAGTACTGTTTCTTTAATTGGGCGGCCATTACTGATGCCATACAGTACAGTTACTTCCTGGTAGAGCCAGATTCAACCAGCATAGCTACCAGTGAGTCAATGAAAAAATAATAAGGTGGAAAAAATGGCGCAGATAATGTGTAGATGGTCGGTCTTGGGTAGCAGCAAGGGCACAAACGCACACTCCCAAGTGCGAATAGTCAATGGATAAAATAATGGGTAGAGTCCTCGCGCTTACGCCAAGTGTCCAGTGAGTAATACTTCAAGATAATCTAGAAAACATAATAGGAGACATACATTGCGCAGTACATCCTTATGACACCTGGTTTCCAGAGAGAAAGTATTCAACTCACTTTTTTCTGAGCCCCATAAAGTCGGCTCTGGACTATATAGGCATAAATCTGTGGATATGATCTCACCAGCCCGTCCTACCAGCAACCATCCGTGGTGATAACCTGGTCCATAGATGAAATATTGGATCCCCGGGATATGTCACAGACGAAAAAGTCAGCAGGATAAAATGAAGTAAAATTTATTGCAGCACTAACGCGTTTCGACCTAATTGGTCTTTATCAAAGTGCAAAAAAATATACATCTAGTAATACAGTATATTTTTTTTATATTTTTCTATATTTTTTTGCACTTTGATAAAGACCAATTAGGTCGAAACGCGTTAGTGCTGCAATAAATTTTACTTCATTTTATCCTGCTGACTTTTCGTCTGTGACATATCCCGGGGATCCAATATTTCATCTATGGACCAGGTTATCACCACGGATGGTTGCTGGTAGGACGGGCTGGTGAGATCATATCCACAGATTTATGCCTATATAGTCCAGAGCCGACTTTATGGGGCTCAGAAAAAAGTGAGTTGAATACTTTCTCTCTGGAAACCAGGTGTCATAAGGATGTACTGCGCAATGTATGTCTCCTATTATGTTTTCTAGATTATCTTGAAGTATTACTCACTGGACACTTGGCGTAAGCGCGAGGACTCTACCCATTATTTTACCAGTGAGTCAAGCAGAAAGCAAGCTCCACAGTTCTTTTACACAGGTCTTCTGCTTATAAGTCTGTAAGTAGAACCTTCATGTTTTTAGTTATGTATATATTTTCAGCAACTCAAAGCACTGTTAGATTAGTTTAGTAGTGTTTGATTGTCTTCACATTAAGTTAAACTTCTGTTAGCCAGTAATTTACATCTAGGTAGCATGCCTGTCACTTATTTGTGTAGATTTGCATTCCTAGACTAATATATTGCCATAATTCCGTATTTTCCACAGTTTTACAAAGTTTAAAGATCTGAAAAGTAAAGATACAAATAAAGTTCAGTAAAGACTTTTCTTCAATCCTGCTTCCAGATTTTTATTATGTTAACTGTCTGCCAAGCTTTGTGCCTCAGACACACTGTGAGGGCAGAACAGGTCTTTTTCTCTATCTGATCTATACCGGACCATAGGAATTCAGAAGCTCGATAGCTATGACAACCGGTGCAATGTGCTGGTACTGTGTGTTTCTGAACACCTCTTCTGATATTACCCATGTGCTCTAGTATTCTTTCTTTTAATTTCCTTGTTGTTTGACCAACATACTGAATACCACATGGACATTGCAACAGATATACAACATATGTCGAATTACAATTGATATGTGTGTTAATCTTAAAACTTTCTCCTGTGCTTCTACTTGTAAATGTTTCCAATCTTCTCTTCTTCAAGAATCTGCATGCCTTGCATCCAGCACACTTAAAAAAAACCTTATTTTCTTTTCTTTCATTTTTTGTGAATGTGGCGCTAGGAGCTAACCAACTTTTCAGATTTCGTGGTCTTCTAAATGTAAGTTTCGGTCTAATGGGGAGTGCTGGACCCAAAACAGGATCTTGCTTTAGGATAAACCAATTTTTTTCCAAAATCTTCCTTATTTCTTTGTGCTGAACATTATATTTCGTGAAAAAAGAATATTGGAAATCATTATCCACTTTTCTTTTGTTCTCTTTATGGAGAAGATCTTTACGATCCATAGATGCCACCTCAGAAAATACTTTTTCTACATTGTTTATTTCATAATATTTCTCTTTCAGTTTATTCCCCACCATTTCAGTTTGAGTATGATAATCCTCCAATCTTGAACAATTTCTACGCATACGTAGAGCTTGACCCTTTGGGATCCCTCTTAACCACAGTTTATGATGACAACTCGAAAAATGAATATAACCGTTACCATCGGTAGGTTTAAAAAAACATTTCGACTCGATATTATCCTCTTCTATAAAAAAAGTAATGTCCAAAAAATTTATCTCACTTGCACTAATTGTTGAAGTGAACTTTAAACCGAATTCATTCTGATTCAAAGTGTCCACAAAATGATCAAACTCGTCCTCCTCTCCTCTCCAAATAATTAGAACATCATCAATGAATCTTCTCCATAGCACCAGGTTCGCCCCCCATACGGAAGGACTCCAAATATATGCATCCTCCCAATGTGCCATGTAGATGTTAGCATAGCTGGGGGCGAACCTGGTGCCCATAGAAGTACCATTTATTTGGAGGGACATGTCCTCATTATACCTGAAAAAGTTATGTTCCAAAATAAACCTGATGGCCAATTGTAAAAAAGTTTGTATACTGGTCTCTAAAGTGCTTTGAGATTCTAAAGTTCTAGCTATTGCTTCTAAACCTAAATCGTGTTTGATAACTGAATACAGTGACGTGACATCTAGAGTGGCCCACTTATAACTGGAATGCCATTTTATTGTTTCTATTTCTTTAAAAATATGAGTGGAATCTTTTATGTAAAACCTAGTTTTCTGAGCTATAGGTTGCAAATAAAAATCTATGAATTCCGATAGATTGGCTGTTAGGGAATCAATACCGCTTATGATCAGTCGGCCTGGAGGTGATGTTAAATTCTTGTGGACTTTCGGGAGGAAATAAAAAATCGGAGTAAGTGGAAATTTAGGATACAGAAAATCAAAATTTTCTTTAGTGATGACACCACGATCAACCGCTTCTTCTAAAAGATTTCTCAAATCTATTTTGAAGTTTTCCGTTGGATCATTTTCTAACATTTTGTAAGTAGTTCTATCCATCAAGATCCGTCTAGCTTCTGTCTCATAATACTCTCTTTTCATTATAACAGTCCCTTCTCCTTTGTCCGCCGCTCTGATCACCCATTCTTTTCTCGTTTGTAATTTTTTCAAAACCTCCTTTTCTTCTCTTGTTAGATTATGTGCTCCCTTTCTGACCTTATTTACTTCTAAATTTTCAAAATAGTCCTCCAGGTGTCTGCGGTACAGCTGCTACTACTGCCAGGGTATGGAGTTTAGATCTGATGCTGCTGAATCCTTGGCAATATGTCGATGTCCCTTTTAGAATCTGCTCCTTGGTGCCTTTTTTACTTCAGATGGCCTGGTCCAGGATTAACTGTAAAGCTACCTTTTTAGAGGTGCTTTTATTTGCTGGCGGCGCTTAGGGATAGCAACTGGATGCAGTGAGGGATTAAATCTTTAGCATATTTATTCTAGCGGCTTCATATCAGTAAAGGATAATAAAAACAGTTTAAACAACGTAAGGCATAAAAACACCTAAAAGAATTGGTATTAAAAAATAGGTAGTTCGTGATAAAAGTCTATTAAAAAAGATCTGATAAGAAAGTTAGCATGGGGGTCTCCAAGATGCGTTTCGCCGGCTCCCTGGCCAGTTTGGTCGATGAAGCTTCTCTTACATTAGGGATTTGCACCCAGGCAATTCTTAGCTTGGTTTTGGCTATAGCTGGTTGCCACTGCTTGTATATATATAATTATATATATATATATAATCTGGACATGTTCTGGTCTGAGGTCTCTGTGTATGTATATATATATATATATAATGTATCAGGACGTGTTCTGGTCTGTATATATGTATCTGAGTGGGCATGATATCGGTGAATACCTGAAAAAAAGTACTGGTACTTGTACTCGGTCTTAAAGTGGTATAGGTGCAACACTAGAGTGTGTATATATGTATGTGTGTATATATAGAGATTATTATGGCACCTCTATCCTGATTGGCTTGACATGACACGGATGGAGGGGGGATCCAAAACGCACCTTCACCTGACTAGACAAAAATGCTTGCACCGGCCCTGATTATGCAGCACGTACAGATACAAGGTGTTATTGTAATTTCCATACACAGGCATTATGCAGCACATACAGATACAAGGTGTTACTGTAATCGCCATACAAAGGCATTATGCAGCACATACAGATACAAGGTGTTACTGTAATCGCCATACAAAGGCATTATGCAGCACATACAGATACAAGGTGTTACTGTAATTGCCATACACAGGTATTATGCAGCACATACAGATACAAGGTGTTACTGTAATTGCCATACACAGGCATTATGCAGCACATACAGATACAATGTGTTACTGTAATTGCCATACAAAGGCATTATGCAGCACATACAGATACAAGGTGTTACTGTAATTGCCATACACAGGCATTATGCAGCACATACAGATACAAGGTGTTACTGTAATTGCCATACACAGGCATTATGCAGCACATACAGATACAAGGTGTTGCTGTAATTGCCATACACAGGCATTATGCAGCACATACAGATATTGCATTGCTAATAATCTCATTATGATCACTGTAAATCCCCATAAGCAAGAGATTTTCCCATTTTATTATTGGTCTGCAGCACATTTACTGACACAAAGGCCATTTCTGCCTGTATGCTGATAATGCAGACCCTGTGTGACATTGTGCAAGATATGTGAAGCCATCTAAAGTTAAGACTCTCTTAAATGCAGACCCAGTGTGAAATTGTGTAAAATGGGACACTATCTAGAGTTTAGAACCTTTAATCCCAGTAATATTTCTGTGAAGGATAATCCAATACATAAAAAAATAAAAATTAGCAAATTTACATTAGTTTTTTTTAGCTATCTCAGAACAACAGCTTTTGTGCATTTTTTTTTTCAAATTTTACCCTACAGGTAATTATTTTCATCACATCCCATGTTTCAAATAAGTGTTATGATAAACAAAAGTGGCTTCTAGTGAATGGGATAAACAGTGATATAAAAGTTGAGTGCGAGACTGCGGATTAAGTGAGACATGTCAATGGTTAACTGGGGTGCAGAACTCTTGGAGCGTTCCCACACATTTTTTTAGGACTAGACTCCTGACTACAAGGGCCAGGGCTGCAAGGGCCAGGGTGGAGGCACTTGGGCCTCAGGTTAATATTTTTTTATGAAGTGTGTGTGTCTTTCATCACTAGATGTCTAAACCACAATTGACAAATTTACGCACAAGCCCCGAGCCTTGCAAAAACGCTAAGATCTGCAAAACTGTCCATGTAGCTACTGATTGCAGTAGAAAAAAAGAAACGTGTATATGTCAGCTCTCTATCCGAACCTCCTACCACTGAGGGTTTGAATCATGACCCTAATTTTATTAACATGTGTCCAGGGCCAGTGCTCCCACTAGATAAGCTAGGCACCCGCCTTGGGCTCAATGGCACCTAGGAGCGCAGCCGGCCCTGACCTCGGGTTCCATTATAGTACCCGTTTCTCATTGTGCGGCTCGCGGACTTCAAAGTCGGGCTGTGGCGCGGAAGGTGGGCGTCTTATGGTGACGTGAGGGCGCCAACTGAGGTACATGGAAAAAAAAAGAGGCAAATGGCACAGAAGAAAGAAAAAGAGAGGCAGATGAATGAAAGAAAGTGACAGATGAAAGAAAGAAAGAAGCACAGAGGGCAGAGGAAAGAAAAAGAAGCACAGAGAGCAAAGGAAAGAAAAGAGGCAGGGAAAAGAAATAGAGAAGCACAGAGGAAAGAAATAGAGAAGCTCAGAGGGCAGAGGAAAGAAATAGAGAAGCACAGAGGGCAGAAGAAAGAAAAATAAGCACAGAGAGCAAATTAAATAAGGAAAGAGGCAGGGAAAATAAATAGAGAAGCACAGAGGGCAGAGGAAAGAAATAGAGAAGCACAGAGGGCAGAGGAAAGAAATAGAGAAGCACAGAGGGCAGAGGAAAGAAAAAGAAGCACAGAGAGCAAAGGAAAGAAATAGAGAAGCGCAGAGGAAAGAAAGAAGCGCAGAGGAAAGAAAAAGAAGCACAGAGAGCAAAGGAAAGAAATAGAGTAGCACAGAGGGCAGAGGAAAGAAATAGAGAAGCACAGAGGGCAGAGGAAAGAAATAGAGAAGCACAGAGGGCAGAGGAAAGAAATAGAGTAGCACAGAGGAAAGAAAGAAGCACAGAGGGCAGAGAAAAGAAAAAGAAGCACAGAGAGAAAAGTAAAGAAGGAAAGAGGCAGGGAAAATAAATAGAGAAGCACAGAGGGCAGAGGAAAGAAATAGAGAAGCACAGAGGGCAGAGGAAAGAAATAGAGAAGCACAGAGGGCAGAGGAAAGAAAGAAGCACAGAGGGCAGAGGAAAACAAGAAAAAGCACAGAGGGCAGAGGAAAACAAGAAGCACAGAGGGCAGAGGAAAAAAGAAAGAAGCACAGAGGGCAGAGGAAAGAAAGAAAGAAAGAAGCACAGAGGGCAGAGGAAAACAAGACAGAAGCACAGAGGGCAGAGGAAAGAAATAGAGAAGCACAGAGGGCAGAGGAAAGAAATAGAGAAGCTCAGAGGGCAGAGGAAAGAAATAGAGAAGCACAGAGGGCAGAAGAAAGAAAAATAAGCACAGAGAGCAAATTAAATAAGGAAAGAGGCAGGGAAAATAATAGAGAAGCACAGAGGGCAGAGGAAAGAAATAGAGAAGCACAGAGGGCAGAGGAAAGAAATAGAGAAGCACAGAGGGCAGAGAAAAGAAAAAGAAGCACAGAGAGCAAAGGAAAGAAATAGAGAAGCGCAGAGGAAAGAAAGAAGCGCAGAGGAAAGAAAAAGAAGCACAGAGAGCAAAGGAAAGAAATAGAGTAGCACAGAGGGCAGAGGAAAGAAATAGAGAAGCACAGAGGGCAGAGGAAAGAAATAGAGAAGCACAGAGGGCAGAGAAAGAAAGAAAGAAGAAGCACAGAGGGCAGAGGAAAGAAATAGAGTAGCACAGAGGAAAGAAAGAAGCACAGAGGCAGAGAAAAGAAAAAGAAGCACAGAGAGAAAAGTAAAGAAGGAAAGAGGCAGGGAAAATAAATAGAGAAGCACAGAGGGCAGAGGAAAGAAATAGAGAAGCACAGAGGGCAGAGGAAAGAAATAGAGAAGCACAGAGGGCAGAGGAAAGAAAGAAGCACAGAGGGCAGAGGAAAACAAGAAAGAAGCACAGAGGGCAGAGGAAAACAAGAAGCACAGAGGCAGAGGAAAAAAGAAAGAAGCACAGAGGGCAGAGAAAAGAAAAAGAAGCACAGAGGGCAGAGGAAAACAAGACAGAAGCACAGAGGGCAGAGGAAAGAAAGAAAGAAGCACAGAGGGCAGAGGAAAACAAGAAAGAAGCACAGAGGGCAGAAGAAAACAAGAAAGAAGCACAGAGGGCAGAGGAAAGAAATAGAGAAGCACAGAGGGCAGAGGAAAACAAGAAAGAAGCACAGAGGAAAGAAAGAAGCACAGAGGGCAGAGGAAAAAAGAAACAAGCACAGATGGCAAAGGAAAGAAAGAGAGAAGCACAGAGGGCAGAGGAAAGAAAGAAGCACAGAGGGCAGAGGAAAGAAAGAACCGCAGAGGGCAGAGGAAAGAAATGGAGAAGCACAGAGGACAGAAGAAAACAAGAAAAAAGCACAGAGGGCAGAGGAAAGAAGAAAGAGGCACAGAGGGCAGAGGAAAGAAAGAGGCACAGAGGGCAGAGGAAAGAAAGAAAGAAGCACACAGGGCAGAGCAAAGAAATAGAGAAGCACAGAGGACAGAGGAAAGAAAGAAAGAGGCGCAGACCGATCCTGGGCCCGACCAGTGAAGGGGGCAAGGCGGGCACAGACCAGCAGTGTGCGGCCCCCATGCATAGTGTGTGCATTTGTGTACCACTCCCCTCCCTGCATTTCAACAGTTAACTTTCTTTTAGGGGGGGGGGTGCAAGTAGCTGGTCTTTATTATTATTATTCTTTATTTATAAAGCGCCAGCATATTCCGCAGCGCTGTACAATAAGCACAGTATAGACAGCGTTACAATACATTGAACAACATTTGACAAACAGTACAGGAGGAGATGAGGGCCCTATTCCTGTAGGAACTCACTATCTGGGAGGGTTGGGGTTGGAAACAGGTGGTCTTCCCTAGGATGCACCATAGTCTAGCACCGGCCCTGCGTGCGTCCCTTATAGGGTGTCGAAGCGTTTACAGATGCTTCTCTGCAATGGAATCAGTGGGTGAAAATCCTCCCAAATAATACCGAAAAGTGACCAAGTGCAGAGAAAAGCTGAAACCTCGAGCGCAAATACTGTGACATCGAAAGTACTTACCGAAATTGTGGAGAACAGGATTGAATAAATAACCATATTTATGGATATTTGTTATTTAATGTGGTGTTTACAAAACCCTGCACAGCATGCGGAAAAAGCCGCATATATTAATGTGCCAAATGCAACTAGGTGCAGTGGTGATCCTGCGCAATAAAGCGCCGAATATAAAGTGTGATGAGAAGTACAAGCAGGGATCAGCCAAATGACAAATGATTTAGGTAAACTAAAAAAATGGTGGGAGTTGTGGCAATTGAGTTTTAATGTGGATAAGTGCAAGATAATGCACCTGGGACGTAAAAACCCAAGGGCTGAATATAGAATATTTGATACAGTCCTAACCTCAACATCTGAGGGTTGGGATTTAGGAGTCATTATTGCAGAGGATCTAAGGTAAGTAGTCAATGTAATAGAGCAGCAGGAAATGCTGGCAGAATGCTTGAAATGCTGGCAGAATGCTTGGTTGTGTAGAGAGGTATTAGCAGTAGGAAAAGGAAGTGCTCATGCCACTGTACAGAGCACTGGTGAGACCTCACTTGGAGTACTGTGTGCAGTACTGGAGACCGTATCTCCAGAAGGATATAGACATCTTAGAGAGAGTTCAGAGAAGGGCTACTAAAATGGTGTACGCTTGAAGAAGAAAAGTTACCAGGAAAGGCTTAATGATCTTAACATGTACAGCTTGAAAAAAGACGAGACAGAGGAGATATGATAGAAACATTTAAATACGTAAAGGGAATCCACAAGGTAGAGGAAGGGAGTATATTTAAAAGGAAACAAAGTAGCAAAACAAGAGGGCATAGTCTTAGATTAGAGGGGCAAAGGTTTAAAAGTAACATCAGGAAGCATTATTTTACTGAGAGGGTGGTGGATACATGGAACAGTCTTCCAGTTGAAGTGGTAGAGGCCAAAACAGTAATTGAATTTAAGCAGGCATGGGATAGGCATAAGGCTATCCTAAACAAAAGAAAAATCCAGGTAAAGTATCCATGTAATTGGGCAGACTAGATGGGCCGAAAGGTTCTTATCTGCCGACATTTTCTATGTTTCTATGTTTCCAGGGGGGAGGCACTCGGGCCTCAGGTTAATATCATTTTGTGAAGTGAATGTGTCTTTCATCGCTAGATTTCTAAACCACGAAAGACAAATTTACGTACAAACCCCCAGCCTTGCAAAAAAACTGGTAACATCTGCAAAACTGTCCTTGCAGCTATTGATTGCACCGATTTAACACGAGGGAGGAAACCAGTACCCGTCAGTTGCATGTCACACTTATTAGAACCACAAGCCCACAATAAAGGTGCAAATAACCAAATAAATGTGACTCTCTGAGCTCGGGGACTTTTAAACACACGTTTGCGTTCAGTGAGTCTGATGATGAGGCATTGATAAGAATTTAGCACGAGAAAAAGTGACTAAATGAATACAGGAAACTAAAGATTTAAGTTACGAGGAAAGGCTGACAAGCTAAACCTGATTAGTTTAGAAAATCGGCGCCGCAGAGGGGATCTGATAACTTTTTATAAATATACACAGGGCCAGTGGTGACTCTAGAAACAATATATAGGGGGCACATTTAATACCACAGTGAATACTGGGGGGCACTAATAATTTTACCACTAAGGCTAATGTCAGACGAACGCGGTCAGAGCGCACTCTGCGTGCGAGCATAACGGAGAGACGTACTGACGGAAGATACTGTAGACACCACACGGCCCGTTTTTGTTGACGGACGTAGAAAAAAAAGGGAACTATGGGAAACAAATTTAAAATGAAAAATGATAAGTTGAAAAGGATATGAAAAGTCATTGTGTGCGTCAAGGTGCTGGACGTCGCAAAGGCCCTGCGTCTGACATCTCATCACTCACACAGAACGCTACGCGAACGTGGCGCACTCTGCGCGTCCGTCTAGCGATTTTACGTTCTTGCCTAACTTGCGTCCGTTTGCCACGTGCGTTGTGCGTTAGCAGTTCGGTGCGCACGTACTCAGTGTGTGGGTCTCTATTGATCATGATTCTATGCTATGACGGACATTAAACTGTGCGCCGGCACAGACGTGATCACTGCGTTCGCCTGACGCCGGCCTAAATCATACCACTGAAAAAAACGAAATAAGATATATAAATAAGATTCCAGAACCCCAGAGTAATGTGGTACAATGATACCTTTTTGTTGTGTTAACTAGAGGTGTGCAATGCTGGAAAATTTGTTTTGTTTCGTCTCAAATTAATTTTGTTTTCATTATTTCGTTTCGGAATTTCGTTTCGTTTCATTTGGTATATCGGATCACTAAAAACCCCATTGTAAGTTAAGATCGGTTCGATAGTTGATATCGATTCGAATTTCTGATCACTAAATAAAACCCCAATTAATCAAATCCTGCTGTTAATTATTATTATTATTCTTTATTTATAAAGCGCCAGCATATTCCGCAGCGCTGTACAATAGTTAAAAGGCAAGCTAGGGTTAAACGTTGAACTGTCCATTGGCCTTTCCTGCTGACAACAGATTCAGCACCACAGGCCAATTTACAGGGACATCGTGATTTTGTAAACTGTCAAACAAATCTGATTTGTTTCATAATGTCGTTTGCTTTAGTACTTGTATGTATTGTAAGTTAAGATCGATTTGATATTGATTTGAATTTTGGATCACTAAATAAAACCCCAATTGATCAAATCCTGCTCAGGATTCATGTAATCAATGGTTTTCTTGTGAAACAGCATAACGAATCAAATTCGTTATATATCGTTTCGTTTCCAATTTGGATGAAATAAATTAGTTATTTTGGAAGTACTTCTGAAATACGAATTAACGAATTTTCAAACAAATCACGATTCATAACGAAACGAATGCACCCCTCTAGTATTAACCTGATACTTCAATTCAATATTTTATTTGCCGCAATTCGGCGGTTTTCACCAATGTCCGTTAACTGCTTCAGCGACTCCAATTTTAGCACATTGCGGTGACCATTCGCTAAATTGTGAATTCACCATATTTTTGGTGAAAAGGATTCCCCGAAATGTGGCAAAAAGCAAAGGGTCTAAAGGTGAATACATCCTTTAGATTCTAACTTCCATAGTAACCTCTAAAATGCCATAAAACTAGGGAAATAGAATACAAATAATAAACAGTGTGGCATGTAGCCTACCCATTAACCCCTAAAATGCCATTAAACAAAGGAAAACATGAAATGAATACACTGTGAGGCATGCAGTCTACCCAAAACCCCCAGAAAATGCCATTAATTAAGGAAAAAATAAACTGTATGCCGTGAGGGATGAAGCCTGCCCTTTAGGCCATAATATTCAAATAAACCAAGGGGAAAAGAAAAGTAATACACAATGTGATATATAGCCTGACTGTTAACCCCATTCACTGCTGAGCCATTTAAACCCTGTGAAAAAATAAATAGTTACGTTTTTATTTTATTATTTATGATTTTTACTTTACATGGAATATGGTCATGTTGGTATCATTGGAAAGGCCAGACTCTGCTCCTCGATCGACCATGTACAACGCGTGCAAAAGGAGATACAGCAGTCCGAAGAAAGTGGGGAATTAGGATGCTGATCCCTGGCAGGGGGCCATGGGATGGCAAGGAATAGACTAGGCTCTCCCTTGCCCCCCTGTAGAGACGCATATGCCTGGGGCTATTTTAAACCATTGTTTGGAAACCTATTCATATAATAAGACTATTATATACAACCCATGTTCCTGTGCTTTCTTGGAGGTCTGAGTGCGGGAGTATGAGGCGAACAGGTTGGCCCTGAAAACCTGTGAGGTCTTCATATGAATGCTAGCAGCTCTCATAAAGTGTGAGTAGTGAATATCCAACTTTACTATAGCAGTATAGTCTGTACAATACTGCAACATTGTCTGTATTTTTCGTTTTTTGAGGTCATCCTACTATGAAGATTTTGAGTGATTTAGTCCACGTCTAATGATCCTCCTTAAGGGACCTACCATTGCTTGTGAGCATTTTTCCATATTTACCACATCACTTATACACTGCATCCTTTTAAGTTGTTTAGACTGGATGAAAGGGAATTTCACCTAAAGCGTAGGGAAGGTTTTTTTTTTACAGTGAGAAGAATTAAGCTGCCTGTTGAGGTGGTTGGGTCAGAGTCTGTACAGACCTTTAAACAATGACTGGATGACTTCCTGCAGACACAGAAAATTAAGAGTTATAATATTTAATATGTGGGTAAAAGCTGCTTGATCCGAACAGAAAACTGACGCCGTATGGGGTCAAGAAGGAATTTTTTCCCAGTATGTTGCATATTGGCGAGTGCTTCAGACTGGGTTTTTTACCTTCTTTTGGATCAACAAATGATAGAAACATTTAAATACGTAAAGGGAATCCACAAGGTAGAGGAAGGGAGTATATTTAAAAGGAAACAAAGTAGCAAAACAAGAGGACATAGTCTTAGATTAGAGGGGCAAAGGATTAAAAGTAACATCAGGAAGCATTATTTTACTGAGAGGGTGGTGGATACATGGAACAGCCTTCCAGTAGAAGTGGTAGAGGCCAAAACAGTAATTGAATTTAAGCAGGCATGGGATAGGCATAAGGCTATCCTAAACAAAAGATAAATCCAGGTAAAGTATCCATGTAATTGGGCAGACTAGATGGGCCGAAAGATTCTTATCTGCCGACACTTTTCTATGTTTCTAACAGCAGCAGCTGATTGTGTGAAAGGCAGAACTCGATGGACGCACAGCTTTTTTGAGCCTGTGCATTTCTCTAGAAAAGGTACAAAACAACTGAGAATTTAATAAAAAAAAATTGTAATGCGGCCCTGAGTTTGTTTTTGAAATGAACATAACATGGAATGTGTAGTTGGTGATGTTGGGGTCCCACACATTTGGTGCTCTTTCGTTTGGCACACTTCAGTGCGCTTCGGCGATTCACCGCAGGGTCCCCAAAGTACACGAACAAGGAAGCTGAAGCTCGCCGCTGACCGCCGAAGAACGTCAATGATCCGTCTAACTGACCGCTACACGCTACTGAAAACAGCCAACGACCCGAATAACTAACTGCCGATCGCTGCCAAAAAAAAAACAATCACCCGCCGAACTGGGGGTAAATAAAAAAGAAACTATTTTTAAGAGGCATTTAAAACAATAAAAATGCACGAAAATAATGAAAATTGCAGAAAAAACGGCCTTGCGCCTACTCCCTAACAGGGTGGTTGCGTAGACAAGAAGATTTCAGCCTACTTCATGTATAAAACATAACAAAAAAGGATGTCATTTGCACTCACCCCTATAGCTCCATGCGAAACAAAACACAATCAGAAGTTTTGGTTTATTTGAATGGCCATTAAAGTGTAAGCTCACCTGCCACGTCACGGCACCTCTGGTCAGGTGAGTCCTACCTAATGAAACCAAGAGCTGCTTTCTAAGCAACCGTATATCCTGATGCTGCTTCTCAGCCATGATAGAAACTGGTGGGTTTACATTTATACCCTCACCAGGAACAATTCCACTTTGGGATTAAAAAGAAAAACACGGAAAGAGACAGCAGCATTAACCCCTTAAGGGCCACTGGCGTACCCTGTACGTCCTGTTCTCGGGTCTCCCTTAGACCCGCGGACATACAGGGTACGTCAGCGGCGCCTAATCCCCCTCCCGCCCGATACTCACCTCCCTCGCTGGATCCCACGGCGATCTGGCAGGGAGGAAGCCTGCCCATGTGATTTACATGGGCAGGCGAGGCTGATGACGTCGCCATGCTGCGTGGTGACGTCATCAGCAGGCGTCCCCATGCATTTCAATGGAGGGGAGGGGGGCTCCTTCGGAGCCCTCTATCTCCCCAACCGTTGAAGCTAGGGAGATGCCATTTGCACCGCTGGAGAGGGGAGAGCCTCCCCTTTTCAGCGGTGTATGGCATTAACAGTTTCGCCGCCGGATCACGTTGCGGCGCCAATTGGCACCAAAACGCAATTCAAACCTGGAGGGGGGCTGACATCTTGGATGTCAGCCAAGCCTCCAGGTCCCCCCCACCCACTGACAACCTCACCATATGTGTGAGGATGTCAGTGGGCCAGTTAACCATTTAGCTGCCATGTAGAGATAAGGGGATCCTAAGGATCCCTTTATCTCCCGATCCATGGCAGCTAGGTGGTCATATTTGACATCATTTGAAAGGCCTGATTATGGCCTTTCCAATTATACCAAACATGACCAGGTTTGGTTTAAAAAAAAAAAAAAATTAAATTAAATGAAATAAAAAAATAAAAAATTTAAAGTTTTTTTTGTCTGGGGGGAGTTTAATTAAATAGGACCTAGGCTGTCATCTAAAAATAATTAGCACAAAATGGTCAGAATGAGCGCAGCGCACATAGGTGAACTGTCTCAGCAGTGAAGGGGTTAAAAAGCAAACGCATGTAAAAATTGGGTATTTCTAGTCTCGGGACAAAATTTTGAACCTATTTAGCCGGGGTCGTTTTGGGTGGTTGTAGATTTTGGGGATTAAATTACGAAAAAGTGTGTTTTTACCATTTTTTTCCTCATATTTCATATTTTTTTTTTATAGTAAATTATTCGATATGATGGAAATAATGGTATTTCTAGAAAGTCCATTTAATGGCGGGAAAAAGGGTGTATAATATGTGTGGGTCGAATAAACGAGTAAGAGGAAAATTTGACCTAAACACTAACAGCGCAGAAACGTAAAAACAGCAGCGGTCACTAAAGGACGGATTTGTGTAAAACCGCCCGGTCACTAAGGGGTTAATGACCTGGCTGCGGATACAACAAAATATACAAATGTGCCGAAAAATTGGTTTTGCGCCTATTCCCTCCCAGGGTGGCTGCGTAGACGAGAAGTATCCAGCCTGCTTCAAGAAAAAAAAGGTTATCATTTGCGCTCACTCCTGTAGCTCCATGCGAAACAAAACACAATCAGAGGTTTTGGTTTACTTGAATGGCCATTAAAGTAAGCAGGTGAGCAGCAGGTGAGCTTACACTTTAATGATTTAAAAATAATGACAAGGTCTGGCACAGAATGTACAAAAAAAACTTTAAAAAACAGATGGGCATCAAAAATTCCCCCTAAAAAATATCCAGAAAAATACCTAAAATTCAAAACAATAAATAAATAAAAAGGCTTTTTTTTGCTGCAAATGAAAAGAATAAGGCTGGGGTCAGACCAGCGCACTTTTAACGTGCGTTCTGGCGCACATAATTACGGCCGCACTAGCAGCAGATGACGGGCAATGACGGCCAATATATGATGTACGGCCGCACAAAAGTCCGGCTGTGCAACGCAAGTGGAATTTGAACGCATTTTTCTGAGAACGCTGAACCGCTAGTACTGACGTACAGAGTGCGCAGCTGCGGCATAGCGGCGTGTTTGCGTGATTAGGAGATGTCAGACGTTGCTAATGTCCAGCCTACATAACGTCCAGACGCAAAAAGAGTTTTATTGACGATCCGTACAAAATCACGCCCGAAAATGCTCGTCGTCTGACCGTTTTTGCGCATTCCGTGAAAAAATACGTCAATGCGTTTGGACGCACTTTTTCACGTTCGCGGGGAAAAATACTTTCGTCTGACCCTAGCCTAAAAGTACGTCCGTGATAGCATGACGGGAGGAGAGCCAGAAATTTCAGAGGGCGATCGCTTCAGACCAAGGAGGAGGTAAGATCACCCTATAAGTGCCCCCTCAGTTTGTCTCCTTCCCCTGGAAACTCCTTCCTCTCTACTGCAGCTGACAGGAGATAAGGAGCCCCCGTCTCCTGCTTACACACACAGCATAGGTCTGTACAAGGAGGGAGTCCCATGAGAGTATTTTTTAGGCCCTGCGAGGCCTTTTTTTGTTGGTTAATTTGTGACCTTCTTCGTAAAATAAAAATAATAAATGAAAAAAAAAAAAAAAGTTGGCCAAGTCCAAGATGACGGTGGAATAAACTGAGGTTCCAAAATCTTCTATATCATTCGTCATTTAAACTTTGCAGAGGCCGACAAATTCTATAATTACATATGGGTTATTAATTCATACTTTTTTGTTAAAAGATACACCCTACTCATCCTCACCACTTTGTATTTTTAAGGGGACAAGAATGTGAGGAGTGCCCCATGCTAACCCGATCTGGTGAAATTTATGGGCGAAGTGGAGGAGTTTCCTCTTCTACACCCAGAGTCAGGATTTTGAATCACCTGTCTGCCAATCCCTAGATTCGTGATGTTATGTCAATGTCCAAAACATTTTGGGATCTTGGAAGGTTTCAGATAAGGGATACTCAATCAGCAGCTGTCTACTCATTGACTATATTACCCCATCTCCATGGCCGGCGGATTCCACGTGGTCGGAGAATGTAGTTTGTGGGTTACCCATTGGTCTCCCTACTCTGTGATATTTTGAAATCATCACTCGATAGTCACCACGCACATCCTTTTATTTGTATCATAATAAACAATAACACAGACCCCGGCCCAGACCCCCCCAGTTCTGGTTTAACACAGGGAGCTGATTTGACTCTTACTGCATCCCCATTTACAGCACGTGTTAGACAACCCCAACGCCGCCTCCCTCCCTCTCCTCTCCACTCCTCTCAGGGCATCCTCCGCTACGGTCCCTGCCGCACGCCGCCCCCCCGAAGGGTCCCGCCACCCCTGGGGGCTGCCATAGTCCATTATGTCATTGTGGTGACTGGGTCTCAGGTTGCTCGGCCACTCGCTGAAAAGGTCCTCTTCTTCCGACTCCGCGTCGCTCTGGACGAGGCTGCCGAAAATCTCTGCTGGTTCCTCTGAAACGAGAAGGATGTGACAAAAAAAAGTTAAAAAGTCACACTTTTACACACAAGCAATGCTCACGAGCAGACAGGCGTGCCCTTTAGGTGTGTCGAGCAGGGTGCACGCCCAGGGCCCTGCACTTTAGTGGGCCGCGCACTACTGCTGCCTGACACCCTTTGCCTGATAAAAAGAGTCAGCGACCACCACCTCTCTATCTGGGGAGAGGAGATGCTATCTATGGAGAGGTGATGAGAGGGGGTGTCTATATGGGGGCGAGAGGGGTCAGGGTTGTCTGCATGGGGGGGGAGTAGAGTCTATTTGGGAAGACTGGGCGTTCAGTGTGTGTATCTGTGTGTGAAAAAAGGTGGAGTATAAGGAGATGTGGAGTTGAAAGCGTGGTGAAGGGCCCAAAAAATTTTCTTGCCCATGGTCCCTCAAATGCTAATGGTGGCCGCTCGAGCAGAGATACAACCACAGGGACAGTCACTGAGTTAAACAGGAATGCTAGAAGCACGGTGGGTCTGTTTTGTGACTGTGTAGACCAGCAGTGCCCAACCTTGGCCATCCAGATGTTTTGGATATACATCTCCCATGATGCTCCATCAAGGTAATAAGTAGCTGAATATCACGGGAGATCTAGTTCTGATACTTCTGGAGAGTCAATGTTGCTGACCCTGGTGTAGGCCATGGCATTGATGATGAATTGATGGCTTTATGACCAGGTGCTTCTTGTCCACCAAGAGCCTTATTGATTTATAATAAGTGGTCATGTGACCGCTTTCCAATGAATAATTTAGGATTTTGCTGAAAGCCTGTCCAGTTTATGTTAATATTGAAATGTATTTCCAGACACCCCATTTACCCACTGCACAGCCTGCACACACACACAGATACCAGACCCGAGATATATATATATACACACACACACAGACCTCAGATACACCAGACCTCAGATACATGTATACCCAGACATACCCAGATGCACCAGACCTCAGATACATGTATACCCAGACATACCAGACCTCAGATACATGTATACCCAGACATACCAGACCTCAAATACATGTACCCAGACACATCAGACCTCAGATACATGTATACCCAGACACATCATACCTCAAATACATGTATACCCAGGCACCAGACCTCACTAACAGTATTCTGCCAGGCCCCTCCAGCTGGCCGCGTTCCAGCAAGCGGCTGCTGACAAGGCTACTCTGCTGGGGCTGCGCTCTTGCGAGAGCTTGCAGAGCACGTGATGGAGGTTTCCAGCAACTGCCCAGTATCTGCAACGATTCCAATACTAGTATCGGTATGGGTGCATCCCTAGTTACATCTGCCTGCAAACTGATGTATGGGTTGTTAGACTGTGTAAGAATGTATGGTGTGTTTGTATTGTGAGGTATTGACTGTTGTTGGTTGTGAATGATGCATTGCTTTTCTTCTGCCTTCCTACTTCCTGTTATGCTCTGAGGTGATTTTTCACTTCCTGTTGTCAGTTGGGGGAATGCTCTGGGAGATGTAAAATGGCGGCTGAAGCAGAGCAGTGTTATGAGGCCGCTCTGTGAGGAAACTGCTCTACAGAGATTAATAAACTACAACTTGGTTATCCAGAAGTAAGTGACTGTTTTTATACAAGTCAATCAATAAAGTAAGAATATAAACACAGTTGTGGAAACATCACACAAACCCATTATCATCATGACTCAAAGACATATGAAGACCATATCGCCAATTCCGACATATATATGTGGGAATCCAGATAGACAAAGAGGAACACTTTGTTACTTTGTTTGAAGTAATTGAATGTAAAAAGGAAAAATAAAGTAAGGTTTGGATCCATTTTCTGTATTTTTCCCATGATCAACATTTACCAAAACCTTAGCTTTGTGCCTCTTGTTTATTTAATCTACATTATTTAACAGTTAACAAGGTGGAGGGAATGTTTACATAAGGCGGCAGGAGGTTTATTGTTCTCCAGGCTCCCTGAGATAAGAGATAGCAGCTGAATGAGATATTACAGAGATCTTAAAAGACTTCTAATCAATGTCCTTTGACTAAATCCCACACAATACAATGATGTGAGTCGGTGACTGACCCATTCACTCCATTATATGACCAAGGCCACTCAGTGAGGAGCAAGTGATGGAAAGATACTGTGGGGGGGGGGAGTTTGCAACACAAAATATCACACAATGGATGCACCCAGTGACACATATAGAGAAAATATCACACAATGGATGCACCCAGTGACACATATAGAGGAAAATATCACACAATGGATGCACCCAGTGACACATATAGAGGAAAATATCACACAATGGATGCACCCAGTGACACATATAGAGGAAAATATCACACAATGGATGCACCCAGTGACACATATAGAGGAAAATATCACACAATGGATGCACCCAGTGACATATATAGAGGAAATATTTTCTTAACAAACAAGAGAAAAACAAAGCACATGTAAGATTTCAGCAACACAAAATAAACACAATAAAGACATTTCATTTTTTTGTGGTAGTGGCCCTTTAAGTGGCAATGTTAATGCATCTGTGAGACAACGTTTCAGCTAATAAAATCAGCCTTTGTCAAGCCCAAAAGTCTTTTTAATGTTTTTCATGAGCCAAATTATGAAATCCCTCAAAAAGTGTTAACGGGAACTTAAAAATGTCAAACGCTAGAGTAATTCACTGAGAGAACACACACCTGCCCACACCTGTAGTGTATTATTGTTCATGTAAATGGAGGGACGGGATGTTTCGAGTTTTCGGCTCCATAGCTCACAGAATTAAGAGAATGGATATAAAAGAGTACTGCTCCTCAAACCTGTCAGAGGACTTCAGGAGGCAGGAATACCCAAACCTCTGAAGAGTTGCTACATTTCTCCACTCATTAACTCACCTGTTCTAAAGCAGGTATAACACGAAATGTAAATATTGACTTGTGAGATCCGAGGACAAACATGACAAGGTTGAGTAATATGCTGCCCTGCAGAAATGATGGTAAATATGGGCATAGCTTGACTGAGCGACAGGGTGATCATTAATGGAAATATCTGTGGGTGTGAAGCTCCGTCATATCTGTCCTAATTATTTTTACACCAGACAACAGACCTACTTATCAGCCAGAGAACAAACACACGTACAGATTTGTATAATTTGTATAGTTAAATTATATATACATATATTTTTTTTTTCTCTAACCAGGTTGAATATAACATTTTAAAATATATTCTTTTTATCTTAGGTACCGAAAAGGCAAAACACCCCTTCCAAACAGGCCGCTTATATTGTATAAAAACACATAATACCTGCTAAAGAGATCATCGTGTAGTTTGTGATGTCGTTAAGGGTCCAAAACAGCAATCGTTTAATGAGTTTCAAAGAGAATAGGAAGAAAAAAAAAACATTGTTAAAAAAAAAGAACTATTATTTTAAGAATTTCTCAACTGGTTCCATTGATAAAAAAAAAATATATCATTTATATTAAAAAATATATCATTTATAAAAAAATATATAATTTTTAATAAAAATAAAAAAATATTTATAATAAAAAATAATTTATATATCATTTATATAAAAAAATAAACAAATATATAAATTATAAAAACTTATATATTTTAGAATAAAAAATTATATAAATAATTTTTTATTGTAAATATTTTTTTAATTATAAATTATATATATTTTTATAAATTGTTTATTTTATATAAATGATATATAAATTATTTTTTATTATAAATATCATTTATATAAAAAACAAATATATAATTTGTAAAAATATATATCATTAATAATAAAAAATATTTACAATAAAAAATAATTTATATATCATTTATATAAAATAAAAACAAATACATAATTTAATTTTTTTATATATATTTTACAATAAAAATATATTATTTTTTATTGTAAATTTTTTTTATTATAAATTATATATATTTTTATAAATTGTTTATTTTATATAAATGATATATAAATTATTTTTTATTATAAATATCATTTATATAAAAAACAAATATATAATTTCTAAAAATATATATCATCAATAATAAAAATAGAAAATATTTACAATAAAAAATAATTTATGTATCATTTATATAAAAAAAACAAATATATATAATTTATGATAAAAATAAAAAATATACATAATAAAAAATTGTATGTAATTTATATTAAAAATATTTAAATATATAATTTATAATAAAAAATGAAAATACCTATTTATAATAAAAATATATAACTTACTAGTATAAATGTAAATTATTGTCGCATTCTGAAATTATGTATATTTTTGGGGGGGCAAATGATTGGTGCATCCTCAAATGATCTGCACTCACCAGTTTGCAGAGCCTCACTTCTCCTCCACCTGGATCCTCCACAGGTGAAGATGACGGCGCGTATGAATTCTCTGCCGCAGAGTTTCACCCCGAAGGAAGGGACTCTGGAGGTGGCTTGAGTCCCCCTGTGCCATGCCATTAGCCACAGTACCATGAGGAACACAGGCGCCAGGCGTTGCATGATGACGGACCTTCAGTGGAGTATGTTTAACTTAAAGGGGATGAATCTGAGCCTCTCCCGGCGGGCAGGGGTCTTTTATAAGCCGCTGCTGTGGACCTGAGGTAAGAGATAAGGACCCTGCTCGGTGCGTGGCCCCCTCCCTGGACCAGCTTCTGAGAACAGAGATAACCTTTTAATGGCATAATCAGCAAGGCATTATTCAGAGTTCGTCAGAGGGAGCGATCACCCTGACGCATTCAGAAATTCACTTCTACAAACTGTTTTACATGTGCGTGCAACTCTAAAGGACGTGAGGAGATTAGCAACTGAAGGGACGGCAAAATGGAGCCTTCGATTTACAAGGTACACATGGTGGAATTTGTTGGGACACCGTGGCTTTACTGGTGGAAGAATCCTAAGTGTGGGACTCAACCTTTTGAAATGAGCAATGTTGTGTATAGGCCAACACGTTGGTCCAAGTGAGAAATTCCATGACATAGTGCAAAAATAACTAGAAATACACAAAGACCTGCACCCTACAAGTGAGAAGGTGCTGACAACACTAAAAAATGGGATTTAGCATCAAACCATATTCCACACAAAGGAACCACGATGACAAAAGTGAGATTCTTCACTTGACCATATTCCACTGCAAGTAAAAGAATGAGAGATTCCTCGATGAACCACGCACTGCGAGGAGACTAGTAACTAAAGCCACGGCAAACCTGAGCCGTTGTTTACATGGTCCACATGGTGGAATTTGTTGGGACACTGTGTAGGCCTCATCCTTTACAAACAACAATTTTGCGTACAGACAAACATGTTGAATGACAGAAATTCCATGACAAAGTATAAAAATGACTAGAAATGCACAAAGACCTGTACCCTACAGGAGAGAAGGCTCTGACAACACGAAAGAATGAGATTTCACATCAAAAGATATTCTACAAAAAAGTTACCACGATGATTAAGTTGAGGTTCTTAACAAGACAATATTTCACAGAGATGGGGCTTCCACTGCAAAGTAAAAGAACGTGAGGGATTCCTCAATGAACCATGGACTTCCAGGAGACTAGTAATTAAATGGACCAGAAAACAGAGCCTCCGTTGTCTATATTTACGTGGTGGGATTTGTTGGGGCACCATGGCTTTAAGGAAAGAAGGATCCTATGAGTGGGGCTCAACCTTTCAAAAGTAGCAAGTTCATGTACAGGCCAACATGTTGGTCGAAGGAGAGAAATCCCATGACAAAGTACAAAACATTACTAGAAATACACAAAGACGTGCATCCTACAGGTGATAGGGTTCTGACAACATGAAAGAATGGTATTTCATGTCATACCATATTCTACAAAAAAAGAACCAGGATGATAAAATTGAGGTTCTTCACATGAACATATTCCACAGAGATGTTATTTTACTTTACTGTGGAAGCACTGAGAGGGGTTCCTCAATGAACCATGGACTTCCAGGACTATTGACTAGAGGGCTGGCAAAACAAAGTCTGTTTTCTTGATTTACATGGTCACATGGTGGAATTTGTTGGGACATCTTGGGAACTTGGACGGATCCTAAGCATGGGACTCATCCTTTTGACACTAGCAATGTTGCGTACAGGCCAATACGTTGGTCCGCAGAGAAATTCCAAGACAGTGTAAAAATGACTAGACATACACAAAGACACATCCTGCAATTGAGAAGGTTCTGACAACACGAAAGAATGGGATTGCTCGTCAAACCATATTCCACATAAACGAGCCACGATGACAAACTTGGGGTTGGTCACATGACCATATTCCATGGAAATGAGGTTTTCACAGCAAAGTA
>RXON01003912.1:0-39680 GCA_009667805.1 Leptobrachium leishanense | reverse complement strand
CCGCCCTTCTGAAAGTCTGCAATGATATCCAGGCTGGGATGGAACAAGGAAACCTAACTGGAGCCATCTTCTTGATTTTGCCAAGGCCTTTGACACGGTAGACCATGGCATCTTGTTAGAAAAACTTAAAAACTCTGGCATTGGTGATCGCACGCTAACCTGGTTTCAATCATATGTATCCGACCGATCACAATATGTGTCAATTTCTGGCAGCTCCTCCCTCCCGCTCCCAGTCACTTGCGGTGTACCCCAAGGCTCAATACTAGGCCCCCTGCTGTTCAAAATTTTCATAAATGATCTGCCCAACGTCTGCAAAGCCTCAACTGTACATATGTATGCAGACGACACTGTGATCTATACCAGCAAACCAAATCTCCTGCAGCTGGAGGCCGTGCTGCAAGAACAATTCACAGAGGTAGAAAAGTGGATCAAAAACAACAAACTTTTTTTAATATACTGACAAAACTGTAACGATGCTCTTTGGAACCGCACCTAAACTACACAAATTGAAAAATCCCCATCTATGTGTTGGGACAAAATCAAATGGCACGCTGACCACAGTCACTTCTCTCAAATATCTAGGTATGTGGTTGGACCCTAATCTATCCTTTGGCCCCCACATCGAAAAACTCTCATCTAAACTTTACCCCAAACTAGGTGCCCTGTACAGAAACAAATCCTGCCTGAGTCCCGCGGTAAGAAAGCAGATTGTACAGCAAATGCTTCTGCCGGCTATTGATTACGGAGATGTAGTGTATGCAGCCGCCCCGCAAACACACCTTCATAAACTTACTACATTGTATAACTCATTGTGCCGCTTTGCGCTACAATGTAACTACATGACCCACCATTGTGACATGTTAAAAGAGCTAAACTGGCCATCGCTGGAATCCAGACGCACCCTTCACCTTTCCAGCCTGGTGTTTAAGAGCATTTCTGGGAAGCTGCCACTTTACCTGAATAGACTGCTTCCCCCAGCAGCTCCCTCAGCCTATAACCTCCGATCCAGGACCAGCACCTTACTTGCTATACCACAATACAAAAAGACAGTGGCTCGGTCCTCATTTTCCTACAGAGCACCACAATTATGGAATAACCTCCCAGACACCATCAAATCTTCCCCCAGTCTTAAGTCACTCAAAAGCTCCTTACTAACATACCTCAATACAGAATGCACCTGTAAACATGTAACCTAGTGACTATATTTCCTACATATTTTTCTGTTAATCTGTATATTTGTGTTGTTTTTTAATATCTTGCATTGTATTACTTTGTATTTGTAACTGTAACACTTCAATGTTCTTGAACCCAGGACATACTTGAAAACGAGAGAAATCTCAATGTATCCTTCCTGGTAAAATCCTTTATCTATACTATAATAGAATAAGCCTAAAAACGTCCGTCGCCAAAAGCCGTCTGCGCATGCGCGACGGACTTTTGAAAGCGGCCGTTAAAACACACAGGTAGCTGCGCGTGCCGGCCGCGTGAAAAAAAAAAAAAAACGGCACGAGCCGCGCGCAGCTACCCGTGTTTACACGGCCGCCAGATGCCCCGCATCCTCCAGCGCTGACCGTCCTCCGGCTGCCGGCGGGCCTCCAGGCTCAAGGGAGCCCCCGGCTCGGTTTGGGCCTACAGGCCCAGCCGAGCCGGGGACTCGCCTGAGCCTAGAGGTCCGCCGAATAGGCCGCCGGCAGTCGGTCAGCGCTGGAGGTTCGGGGCTGAAGTTCACAAAACATACTCACCTAAATCGGCCCCGATCCTCCAGCGGTGACCGGCTGCCGAGCGGGCTGCTCAGCCGGCCTCTAGGCTCAGGCGAGTCCCCGGCTCGGCTGGGCCTGTAGGCCCAAGCCGAGCCGGGGACTCGCCTGAGCCTAGAAGCCGGCTGAGCAGCCCGCTCGGCATCCGCTCAGCGCTGGAGGATCGGGGCCGAAGTTCAAAAAAAACATACATAACTCCATACGTCGTCCCTGAGCTCCAACGGGGACCGGCGGCCTGCTCGGCGCCTCCAGGCTCGGGCGAGCCCCCAGCTCGGTTTGGGCCTACAGGCCCAGCCGAGCCGGGGACTCGCCTAAGCCTGGAGGTCCGCCGAGCAGGCCGCCGGTCCCCGCTGGAGCTCAGGGACGAAATACCCATAACACAATCGAAAAATTCGGCCCAGAACTCCAGCGGTGACCTCCTCCGGTCGAGCGGGCTGCTCGACCGGCCTCCAGGCTCAGGCGAGCCCCCGGCTCGGCATGGGCCTACAGGCCCAGACCGAGCCGGGGACTCGCCTGAGTCTAGAGGCCGGCCGAGCAGCCCGCTCGGCCGGAAGAGGTCACCGCGGTACACAAAACATACATAACCCCCTACTGCGTCCCTGAGCTCCAGCGGTGACCGGCTGCCGACGGCCTCCATGCTCAGGCGAAACCGAGCCTGTAGGCCCAAACCGAGCCGGGGACTCGCCTAAGCCTAGAGGCCCGCCGAGCAGCCAGCGGCAGCCGGAGGAGGTCACCGCCGGAGGATCGGGGCCGAAGTTCCCAAACAAACACAACAAAAAATCGGCCCCGAGCTCCAACGGAGACCTCCTCCGGCTGCCGCTGGCTGCTCGGCGGGCCTCTAGGCTTAGGCGAGCCCCCGGCTCGGTTTGGGCCTACAGGCCCAGCCGAGCCGGGGACTCGCCTAAGCCTAGAGGCCCGCCGAGCAGCCAGCGGCAGCCGGAGGAGGTCTCCGCTGGAGCTCGGGGCCGAAGTTCCCAAAAAAATACACCCCAAAATCGGCCCTGAGCTCCAGCGGAGACCTCCTCCAGCTGCCGCAGGCTGCTCGGCGGGCCTCTAGGCTTAGGCGAGCCCCCGGCTTGGCTTGGGCCTACAGGCCCAGCCGAGCCGGGGACTCGCCTAAGCGTAGAGGCCGGCCGAGCAGCCTGCTCGGCCGGAGGAGGTCACCGCTGGAGCTCAGGGCCGATGTTGCCTAACACATACTCACCGACATCGGCCCTTAGCTCCTCCAGCGATGGCGGTCCCGCTTGCAGCATCCTCTCTCCGTTGCTCGCCGGAATGACGTCACGAAAGCCTTTGACCCCCCGGGGGGTCAAAGGCTTTCGTGACGTCATCCTGGCGAACAACGGAGAGAGGATGCTGCAAGCGGGACCGCCATCGCTGGAGGAGCTAAGGGCCGATGTCGGTGAGTATGTGTGGAACCGGTGGAGGACTCGAGGCCGATGTAGGTGAGTATGTGCTCTACACACACACACCCTGCTTGCTCGGCCGGTATCCAAGCTTAGGCGAGCCCCCGGCTTGGCTTGGGCCTAGAGGCCCTGCCGAGCCGGGGACTCGCCTGAGCATGGAGGCCGGTCGAGTTGCATGCTCGGGCGTCCTCCAGGCTCAGGCGAGTCCCCGGCTCGGCTGGGCCTCTAGGCCCACGCCAAGCCGGGGGCTCGCCTAAGCTTGGTCGGCATCCAGGCTCAGGCGAGCCCCCGGCTTGGCTTGAGCCTAGAGGCCCAGCCGAGCCAGGGACTCCCCTGAGCCTGGAGGACGGCCGAGCATGCAACTCGACCGGCCTCCATGCTCAGGCGAGTCCCCGGCTCGGCAGGGCCTCTAGGCCCAAGCCAAGCCGGGGGCTCGCCTAAGCTTGGATACCGGCCGAGTAAGCAGGGTGGGTGTGGAGAGCACATACTCACCTACATTAGCCCTGAGCTCCAGCGGTGACTGTCCTCCGGCTGTCGCAGGCTGCTCGGCCGGCCTCCAGGCTCAGGCGAGCCCCCGGCTTGGCTTGGGCCTACAGGCCCAGCCGAGCCGGGGGCTCGCCTAAGCCTGGAGGCCGGCCGAGCAGCCTACGACAGCCACCGCTGAGGCTCCGGGCCAATGTAGGGGGATGTTGCCTACAGATACTCACCTACATCGGCCCTTAGCTCCTCCAGCGATGGCGGTCCCGCTTCCAGCGTCCTCTCTCGCTCCGTTGTTCGCCGGATGACGTCACGAAAGCCTTTGACCCCGGGGGGTCAAAGGCTTTCGTGACGTCATCCCGCGACCAACGGAGCGAGAGAGGACGCTGGAAGCGGGACGCGGGACCGCCATCGCTGGAGGAGCTAAGGGCCGATGTAGGTGAGTATAATCCACGAGCGGGGGGGGCCATATCCACGAGCGGGGGGGGCCATATCCACGAGCGGGGGGGGCCATATCCACGAGCGGGGGGGGGCCATATCCACGAGCGGGGGGGGCCATATCCACGAGCGGGGGGGGGGCATATCCACGAGTGGGGGGGGGCAATATCCACGAGCTGGGGCAGTATCCACGTGCTGGGGCAATATCCACGTGCAGGGGCAGTATCCACGTGCTGGGGCGATATCCACGTGCAGGGGCAGTATCCACGTGCTGGGGCAATATCCACGTGCTGGGGCAATATCCACGTGCAGGGGCAGTATCCACGTGCTGGGGCAATATCCACGTGCAGGGGCAGTATCCACGAGCTGGGGCAGTATCCACGTGCTGGGGCAGTATCCACGTGCTGGGGCAGTATCCACGTGCTGGGGCACTATCCACGTGCTGGGGCAGTATCCACGTGCTGGGGCAGTATCCACGAGCTGGGGCAATATCCACGTGCTGGGGCAGTATCCACGTGCTGGGGCAGTATCCACGTGCTGGGTCAATATCCACGAGCTGGGGCAATATCCACGTGCTGGGGCAGTATCCACGTGCTGGGGCAGTATCCACGAGCTGGGGCAATATCCACGTGCTGGGGCAGTATCCACGTGCTGGGGCAGTATCCACGTGCTGGGGCAATATCCACGTGCTGGGGCAATATCCACGTGCTGGGGCAGTATCCACGTGCTGGGGCAGTATCCACGTGCTGGGGCAGTATCCACGTGCTGGGGCAATATCCAGGAGCTGGGGCAGTATCCACGAGCTGGGGCAATATCCACGTGCTGGGGCAGTATCCATCCACGTGCTGGGGCAATATCCACGTGCTAGGGCAGTATCCACGAGCTGGGGCAGTATCCACGAGCTGGGGCAATATCCACGTGCTGGGGCAATATCCACGTGCTAGGGCAGTATCCACGAGCTGGGGCAGTATCCACGTGCTGCGGCAATATCCACGTGCTGGGGCAATATCCACGTGCTGGGGCAATATCCACGTGCTGGGGCAGTATCCACGTGCTGCGGCAATATCCACGTGCTGGGGCAATATCCACGTGCTGGGGCAATATCCACGTGCTGGGGCAGTATCCACGTGCTGGGGCAATATCCACGTGCTGGGGCAATATCCACGTGCTGGGGCAGTATCCACGTGCTGGGGCAGTATCCACGTGCTGGGGCAGTATCCACGTGCTGGGGCAATATCCACGTGCTGGGGCAATATCCACGTGTGGGGCAGTATCCACGTGCTGGGGCAGTATCCACGTGCTGCGGCAATATCCACGTGCTGGGGCAATATCCACGTGCTGGGGCAGTATCCACGTTCTGGGGCAGTATCCACGTGCTGGGGCAGTATCCACGTGCTGGGGCAGTATCCACGTGCTGGGGCAGTATCCACGTTCTGGGGCAATATCCACGTGCTGGGGCAATATCCACGTGCTGGGGCAATATCCACGTGCTGGGGCAGTATCCAAGTGCTGCGGCAATATCCACGTGCTGGGGCAATATCCACGTGCTGGGGCAATATCCACGTGCTGGGGCAGTATCCACGTGCTGGGGCAGTATCCACGTGCTGCGGCAATATCCACGTGCTGGGGCAATATCCACGTGCTGGGGCAATATCCACGTGCTGGGGCAGTATCCACCTGCTGGGGCAGTATCCACGTTCTGGGGCAGTATCCACGTGCTGGGGCAGTATCCACGTGCTGGGGCAATATCCACGTGCTGGGGCAGTATCCACGAGCTGGGGCAGTATACATGAGCAGGGGCAGTATATCCACAATAGACTGCCCTCTGGGCAGGCTTTACAACTAGTAAATAAATAAATAAATAAATAAATTCGGGCTCTTTCCTCAGTTGTGAACATTGTCAGCAATAGTTGTTGACAGTCTGCCCATGTGGGGTTATGTTTAAGCATGACTGACTCTATCATACTAGCCACTGCTGCGGGATTAGTGGAGTACAGTGGTGTGTGCGTTTTCCAGTTGAATAAATCTGTTGTTGTAAATGGGACATATGTGTATTGTACTGGCTCAGGTCCTCCATTCTCCAATAAGGGACCCGGCACCTCCTGTAGAGGCATTTGCAGTTTACTCTTGCTGGGGTTGTGCTGATACATTTCCCGGGGTTCATATATATTGTTCGCCGCGCGAGTGGTGGCCCCTGGATTTACATCTCCACCCTCATCCCCACTGTCTTCTGGGGTTACCAGTTTATATATGCTCCCATCGGGCATTTCAATCTTTTCTGCTGGGACCTCTCTGTCTCCTCCGCCCGCAGCCCCCTCCTCCTCTTCTTCCTCTGCGATACCACGAGCCGGAGCCGAGGGAGCCGGCCGGGAAATAGCAGCTGCCCGCTCCCTCCTCTCTGCCTGCGCAACCGCGGCACTCAGAGCCTCTCTAGCTGGCCCCTAACACGATGGGTAGGGCGGGGGAAGGGAATCAATCTCCTCCGGATGTTCTACCAACACAGTCTTTTCTTTCTCATTATTTGGGGGTACCTGTTTCTTGTTTTGTCCCGCCATCATTATAAAATGACTTTTATCTTTCACACAGTACTTCCATATATCTATATACGGGTACTGATCGGGGTGCCCATATTTTCCGGTAATATATGAGTGCACCTTCTGTATTAGCTCCGGGTCCATAGACCCCTGTTCTGGCCACTCAGGGACTAACAGTGGCCAGACTATTGCACACAACAATCGCAATTTCTCCTTATTCAAACTCATACCATAATAATGTGTTGCATACAACACTTCAAAATTCAGCACCATATACTCCAAGGGCATCTCGCCCTCCTTAGCCTTCTTGGATTTGGACGACCTGTTACCCATTATTACTCTTGAAAACAGTAACTTTTTCACAATGCAGATATTACTTTCAGCAAAACACTTGAAATCAACTGTCTGGTACTTCAGTCAACAATTCTCTTGAAACGTGTTCGCTTCCTCCGTCAGTAGTCGACTGCAGTCGCCTGAGCCGAAAACGTACTTTAGGAGTCCACTCTCAGATTTGCTTCCTTGCTAGGCAAGTAGGTGCTCAATCACTCACAGCACTCTCAGCAGCACTCACAGCACATACTGTACCAGATACATCCAGCACAAAACAATACATAAACAATTCTACTCTTTCTACTAGCCGAGGGCACGCCGTCCCTCCTTTTGGCTCCTTATACCCAATTGATTGATCTCTAACTCTTGTCTGCTTGTGACTATGTGCACCCCGTTCTATAACAACACTCCCGTCTGCAATTCCAATGTGCCTATGGGCAATCTACCCACTCGGCACCACTCCCGCTGCAGCTACCGCTGGCCCCTATTGGCCCCCTTCACTACACGGCGTACACACTAGCACTGACTCAGGGCTCTTAGCCCAGTCACAGAAATCCCCCCTCCTTTCCTTGTCCACATGCAGAAGCTTTATTTACAAACACTGACTATGACAATGCAACTCCACGTGGCTACTCTCTCCCTCACACACAGAACTACCCTTTAGTCAACATCCGATCCCCCGGGTTCAGACACGCGCTAGCCACTCTGGCTCCTTTGCTTGTCCGTGCTGTTGGCGGCGGGTTCAGTATGTCAACGAGACCGTGGCCGCGGGTCTCCTTATCCAACTATGGTCGGACATTTTCCACTATACCGGTATCTCCAATACACATACAAACATAGAAGACACTTTACCTATCACCGCACTGCTTGCTGTTTCCTCAGACTCGGGGTGTCCCAGCTTCCCGGGCTGGGAGTCCATTTGGGATGAGACGAGGTCCACTGAACAGGAAATCCTGCTTGGCGCCTGCAGATGTCAGCTCACCTTCAACGGACGCCCAACCGGCGGGATCACTCGCACCTGCAGTCAACCGCTATGGTGTCCAGCAGTCGTTGCCGTACCGGCAAAGGCCCGAATCCCGGCTCACGAGCCCCCAGAAATGTTACCGTTATCCACTTGGTTCACTCGGGATGAGGCCGGGGCGGCACAGACAAGGATTGACAGGACACGAGTCTCTTCAGGAAAGGCAAACTTTATTGTGACGTCACAGATGCTCAGGCAGGATTGAATCGCAAAGACTGAGCCCCGATTTCCCCGTGACATGAGGTTTTATACCCCAAATACATAGTTAGGTACATCCCAATTAGCCCACGTCCCGGTGACACTATTCCACCCCACGTGGGTCTGTACCTCCCTTAATCGAATACAAAGACATTCCATACATTGGTCATAAATTTGCAAGCTTCATGTTAGTTTGACAGAAAAATGATTTGCTACTACGCTGGATCCTGCCTGTGCCCACCTCCCCTAGGCTTGTTTATTGTTTGCTTTAGATTAGGTCTGGTCTGCTTTCACACTCTTCTTTGTCTCAGCTACAGGCCTCTGTGACCTTGATGTATTCATCCCTCATCCTGTCTCTTCGTGCCAGCAAAGGCCTGGATCTTCCCTATTTTAATTGCTTTTACTGCTGATCTAACACATTCCTAAGACTCTATGTAAACTTCATTCTAATTCCAACTAATATCTACCTAGTTATATTCAAGTGAACCAATATTCTGCACAAGATGGCCGCCTGGCTCAGAATGGCGACCATCTTCTTGCCTGAATCTCCTTCAACCCCTCTGTGGTATTGTGGAAGAGTGCAGGGTTGGACCCTGCGGTCCAAAAAATTAAAATTATATAAATCTGGTAAAGGCGTCAGTGCACCCAAATATTGTGCCTTTGGTGCCAGGCCAGCAAATGCCATTATACAGTAACCCCTCTGTGGTATTGTGGAAGAGTGCAGGGGTGGACCATGCGGTCCTATATTAAAAAGATATGAATCTGGTAAAGGCGTCAGTGCACCCAAATATTGTGCCTTTGGTGGCAGTAAGTGCCTTCACACCGTAACCCCTTTGTGGTATTGTGGAAGAGTTCAGAGGTGGAGGTTTTGTGAATGCATCCCCGATCTATTCCGTTACGTCAGCATCAGGGGATTGATAGCTGCTGATCCAGGACTGATTCATTTTTATAAATGTCAGCCGGTCTACAGAGTCGGTGGACAGACGCAATCTTTTGTCTGTGACAAAACCTCCAGCGGCACTGAACTTCCTTTCAGAAACACGCTGGATGAAGGGCAACCTGGTAGCTGCATAGCATATTGACTAAGTTCTGGCCAGTGATCCAATCTCAACACCCAGTAAGCCAGTGGATCATCTGCTGGAAAGGTATCCAGGTCTGCCCTTGCCCCTAGGTAGTCCTGCACCATACGGTGAAGACGCTGGCAATGGGTGCATACATTTGACGTCCCTGGGCGTCGTGGACTAAAAAAAATTTAAAAGGCATTTGTCAAGCGGCCCCGGCCTTCACCACTCTTCCTCTGATCATCCGCAGCCTCAGAAGCACCGGTGTCATCACTTGGTAACCTACCAGTGTCTGGAAAGGTGTTACACAAGTGTCGCTTTAGAGCGTCCTCAAATTTTTTCATCCTGTGCTCCCTCTGCGGGCAGGATGAGCTTTGCAACTTTACCCTTGTATAGTGGATCAAGAAGGGTTGCCAACCAGTAATGATCCCTCTCCTTGATAGCACGAATCCTGGGGTCCTTTACCAGGCTTTGCAGGATAAGGGAGCCCATGCAGCGTAGGTTGGAGGTGGCATTAGCTTCCGAGTCTTCCTGGTCAATGAGGTGGATGACCCCATCGTGCACTTCCTCCTCCCAGCCACATACTAGTCCTTGGGTTTCTGGGCACACAAAACCCTCCCTTGAGGAATCCCCACCTTAAATGCCCCACTACTTAAATATTCCTTCTCCTCCTCCTGTCTGATCTGAGGAGGACCCGCTGGAATGCTGTCTGCGGAAAGACTGGGGCCTTGAGAGCTAGGGAAGGCCTCCTCTTCCTCCCACTGCTCTGACTCTAGAGCCACATCTATAATTCCCCACAGAGTGTGCTCCAGCAGGAACACTAAAGGAATGGTGTCACTGATGCATGTACTGTCCCTGCTCACCATCCACGTTGCCTCCTCAAATGGTGACAGTACAGTGCATGCATCCTTGATCATCAGCCACTGCAGGGGGGAAAAAAAACAAGTTGACCTGAACCTGTCCTTGTGCCATACTCACACAGGTACTCGTTGATGGCCCTCTGCTGCTTGTGCAGACGCTGCAGCATTGCTAATGTCGAGTTTCACCTGGTGGGCATGTCACAGATCAGACGGTTTGTGGGAAGGTGGAATTCTCTTTGAATTTCTGGCAGGCGAACACTTGCTGAGAATGACCGTCTGAAGTGGCTGCAGACTTTTCTGGCCTGGCTGAGAAGCTCTGCCAGCCCTGGGTACCTGGTTAGGAAACGCTGTACCACCAGATTTAGGATGTGTGCTAGGCATGGTACATGCGTCAACTTACCGAGGCGTAGGGCGGAGAGAAGGTTGCTGCCATTATCACAGACGACCATTCCCAGCACAAGCTGGCGTGGTGTTAACCATCTCTGCACCTGCCCCGCCCCTGCAGAACTGACAGAATTTCTTGCCCGGTGTGGCTCCTGTCCCCTAAACAAACCAGCTCAAGCACAGTATGGCTTCTTTTTGCTTGAGCCATTGTGTAGCCCCTGCCACTTAAACTCGGTTTAACTGCCACTTCGCCAGAGACACAGAAGGAGGAGGAAGAGGGAGAGGTGGTAGAGGAGCAGACAGACCTTATACAAGCAGCTTTCTGGAAGCGTGGTGGATGAACAAGCTCCAGCACAGAGCCCCGTCTTGGATCCCTCCCAGCTGCAATCAGAGTTACCCAGTGTGCCGTGAAGGAAATGTAACGGCCCTGTCTATGCTTGCTGGACCACGTGTCTATAAAGTCACATGCACCTTGCTGCTGACTGCCTTTCCCAATGACTCGATAACATTGTCTTCCACGTGCTGGTATAGTGCTGGAATGGCCTTCCGTGAAAAGTAATGGCATTTTGGAACATGCCACTGTGGTACAGCACATTCAGCAAATTCACGGAAGGAGGCAGAGTCCACCAGCTGGAAAGGCAGCAGCAGCAATGCGAGTAATTTTGCTAAGCTGGCAGTTAGACGCTGTGCTTGGGGATGGTTGTGACTATATTTTTTCTTACGCTGCAGCAGCTGGGGCAACGTAATTTGACTGCGTAAATCTTCAGCTGATGGGATGCTGTCACATTGTGAGGAAGGACCTGGTACATCCATTACTGTAGCATCATCCCTGTCAGTGGAGGTTGGAGTCAATGACATGGCAGGACATATAGTGGGGGTAGAGACAGGTGAGGAGGACCTACACAAAGTTTTGCGCCAATGGCATGCGTGGCAGGTGGTCATATGTCGCCTCAAGCACGTGGTACCCAAGCACCCTGTGTCTTTCCCACGATTGAGCCTCATCTGACATAGATTACAAATAGCAACGGTATTTTCTAGAAATTATTGACCCCCAAAATAGTTGCTGGGAGTGAGAATACGCAGATTAGAACAATTCCCAGATATTTTGTTGAAATTACTGACCCCCAAAATACTGGATGGCAGTGAGTGAGAACACACGGATTAAAACAATTCCCAAATATTTTGTAGAAATTACTGGGTGGCAGTGAGAACACACGGATTATAACAACTCCCAAGGATTTTGTAGAAATTACTGACCCCCAAAATAGTTGCTGAGAGTGAGAACACACAGATTAGAACAATTCCCAGATATTTTGTAGAAATTACTGATCCCCCAAAATACTGGGTGGCAGTGAGTGAGAACACACGGATTAGAACAATTCCCAAATATTTTGTAGAAATGAGACCCCCCCAGTAGCTGGTGGCAGACTGGCAGTGAGAACACACACTAACACAAGAACAATCTCCGCTCAAACACGTGCTGAAGCCCTGTGTGAAGCCTTATATAGTGTGCTGCGGGACTTAGCTCTGTGAGCCCATGATTGGGCAAAATTTGCTCAATCAGGACTCTGAGCCATGATTGGCATGGTCTTGAACCTGTCTTGCACCTGACCTGTGGTCATGTGCAAGGCTGTAGCCAATTACAAGCTTCAGGCCAGTGGAAAAGTGCATTATGGTCCATTGTGGTGCATTGTGGGTGAACATGCGGCGAACACGCGGAAATGTTCGTAGTTCGCGAACATGCGAACAGGCGATATTCGAATCAAACTCCGAAACCGATCGAACCGAACAGCTCATCCCTAACGCCAGACATACAGGATGAAGATGCTCCTGTGGAAAGCTGTCAGAGAGGCGAATGCTCTCTACACACAGACATTTCTCCTGATCGCTGCTCCGTCCCTCAAATCTGCCGCTTCAATGAGCTCTTGTTTGCAAAGTGCTCGGGCAAGAATGGCCGGAATAGGTGACAGTGCCGTCTGGGGACGCCGCATTCACCCTGTAATTCCATTTGTAAATGGTAGAAGAAAAGCTGCTATGAATGGAATTACTGCTTCAGCCTCTCTGGCTACATTAAGCGACAATGTCCCATTAGAAATAATTCCCTGGTTTCACTGGCAACAAATCCCTCCAGTATAAACAAATACATGCAGTTACACTGGTGTGGACAGCATCCATGCAGATCTCCTATCTGTGCAATATAAGGCTTTATTCGCTAAATGGCGACTTGGTGAAGAAGTGCCATTTGGTAAAGCTGAAGCATACAAATTGACAGGGTGTATATTGTAGAATGCATTATTTATGTTAGCCACAAATTCCCAATTCCTTTACAATAACTCATTAATTCGTCAATATCAGTATACTTTCCTGATTGTTTTCTCCATTCAGCCCTGTGTCTATGTGATCCTGGTGCAAGGCACATTACACTGATAGTGACATTGTGGCAAAATGGGCTGAAGCCAAACATTTCAGAAATATACATATGTCTATATAAATTATATCTTCTATATATATATAAATGCGAAAGTCCTGACTGACTGACTCAACACCCAGCTGAAACCGTTTAACCTAGGAACGTGAAATTTTGAAGGTGCACTGTTTTTATGATGTAGGCGCCCACTAAGGAAGGATTTTTGGAAACTCCGCCCCTAAGGGGGTGAAAAGGGGGGTTGAATATTTTAAACAGGATACCTATAGCTCAAAAACAGAAGATGTTACAGATGTGAAAATCGGTATTTAGATTCGTCTTGAAAAATAAAATAACACGTATTTTACCGTTTTTCAAAAATTCGACCGGGGGGCGAAAAAAGGCGGTTGAATATTTTAAATATTTTAAACAGGATACCTATATCTTAAAAACAGAAGATGGTACAGACGTCAAAATCGGTATTTAGATTCATCTTGACAAATAAAAAAACACGTATTTTACCATTTTCTGAAAATTCCTTGGGGGGGCAAAAAGGGGGTATGACGGAATGGGATGTTGTTCCGCCTGCGGGTGTGCTCAATCTGCGTGACCCCGTCGCTTACCGCTGGCCCGACTACCGAGTGACGCGCACTCGGCGTCTCGTGCGGCCTGGCGTGACCCCGGGAAGGGGTTAGCGGGCGGTGGAGGGGACCCCTGCCTAGAACCAGCCCGACCACTGAGCCATACGGCACTCAGCGTCCCGAGCAGCTGGTTCACTGACCTTGTGGGTGTGGGACGTCTGTGGAGATCGGGTCTGCCGCGGAGGAATATTCGTATCTGATGTGGGAAACGTTTCGGATCTTGCGGGAAACGTTTCCGATCTCGGTGCGGGTGAACCTTCGGATCTCCGGTGGAGGACTTTTCGGATCGGATCGGGAATGAAGCTTCGGATCTGGCGAGATGGGCGAAGGATTCGGAACTCACCGCAATCCCTCGCAATACCGAAGCGCGGTACACGGCCGCGCCCTTCGGATCGGATCTCCGTCTTCCTGAGAACCGAATCTCCTCCGCTACGCCTCTGCCCTGATCCTCGATACAGGCACAGAGCGCTCGGTTCGGTTCGTATCTGGGTGGTCACCGTATCCTGAGACCGCGGGGGATACTCAGATGCGAAAATACGGCGGAGAGAAAGACACATCAGTCAAAGCTGGATGCACTGCAAAATCTGCCTTTATTATGCACAGCTCAAGCATTTATTAACTTTACACAGAATTACAATACAATGGGACTCCTTGCCCGCCCTCCCAGGACCCATTGGCCATTATACTTCAGGGAGTCGCCGATTCGGACCGAATGGTCCGAATCGGCCATTTTACGATTCGAACCGGATGGTTCGAATCGGCCATTTTCCGAATCGAGAATTCTGAACTGCGCCACAAGGTGATCGGAAAATGGCGGCGGGCAAGGCAGACAAAGGGAAAATACATTACGCAATAAACCAACGGGGAACACTGTATTACACCACACAATAATCACATCTAAATAAAAGTACTTGTAAAACTAGGTGCGTGCCACCACACCCAAGTGTCCATAGCCACCACTGTCACTGTGCACCGCCCCTGGCTGAGGGTGCTGGGCCATTCCGTGACAGGGGGGTTGAATACTTTTATCATAAACGCGAAAGTCCTGACTGAATGATTGACTAATCAACGCCCAGCTGAAACCGTTTAACCTAGGATCCTGAAATTTTGAAGGTGCACTGTTTTTATGATGTGGGCACCCACTAAGGAAGGATTTTTGGAAACTCCACCCCTAGGGGATGAAAAAGGGGGTTGAATATTTTAAACAGGATACCTATAGCTCAAAAACAAAAGATGTTACAGATGTGAAAGTCGGTATTTAGATTTGTCTTGAAAAATAAAAAAACACGTATTTTACCGATTTTCAAAAATCCAAGTGGGGGGGCGAAAAAAAGGGGTTGAATATTTTAAACAGGATACCTGTATCTCCAAAACAGACAATGTTACAGTCCTGGAAATTGGTATTTAGATTCGTCTTGAAAAATAAAACAACATGTTTTTTTTCCATGTTCTGAAAATTCCTTTGGGGGGCAAAAAGGGAGGTTGAATACTTTTATCAGTATACCTACATTTCAAAAAAAAGAAGATGTTACGGGTGTGAAATTTGGTATTTACAATCTTTCGTGAAAAAAAAAAACATGTTTTTTTGCCATTTTCCACAAATCCAATGGGGGGGGGGGTCGGGGGGAAGGGGTCTGAATATTTTTATCATTATACCTATATTTCAAAAACCAAAGATGTTACAGATGTGAAATTTGGTGATTACAATCTTCTTGAAGAAAAAACAGGTGTTTTTACCATTTTCCAAAAATCCCAAGTGGGTGGTGATAAAAAGGGGGCCCTGAATACTTTAAACAGGATACCTATATCTCTAAAACAGAAGATGTTACATATGTGAAAATTGGTATTTAGATTAGTCTTGAGAAACGAAAAAAACCACATATTTTACCATTTTCCAAAAAATTCAGTGGGAGGGGCAAAAAGGGGGTTGAATACTTTTAGCAGTATACCTATATTTCTAAAACCAAAGATGTTACAGGTGTGAAATTTGGCACTTACATTCTAATTGAAAAAAAACAAACATGTGTTTTGCCATTTTCCACAAATCCAAAATATCGAGGGAAAGGGGTCTGAATACTATATATCAGTATATCTATAATTCAAAAACCAAGATGTTACAGGTGTGAAGTTTGGTAATTACAATCTTTTGAAAATAAAGAAACACGTGTTTTACCATTTTCCAAAAATCCAAGTGGGGGGTAAAAAAAAGAGGGGTGAATACTTTTAAACAGGATACCTACATCTCAAAAACAGAAGATGTTACAGGTGTGAAAATTGGAATTTAGATTAGTCTTGAGAAACAAAAAAACACCTATTTTACCATTTTCCAAAAATCCAGTGTGAGGGGGAAAAAAGGGGGATGAATACCTTTATCACTATACCTATATTTCAAAAACCAATGCTGTTACAGGTGTGAAATTCGATATTTACAATCTTCGTGCAAAAAAAAAGTGTTTTACCATTTTCCAAAAATCCAGTTAAGGTGGTGGGGGAAAGGGATGTGAATACTTTTATTAGTATACCTATACATTTTAACAAATCCTAAAATCCACGCGAGCGAAGCCGCGGGCAAAAGCTAGTTGGTAATAAACCAAATATACACAACCAGCAATCACAATCCCTCCAATGAGTTTCCATCAGATCATTGGGGTAAGTGCAGTCTGGACCTCCTTCCTGCCAGATCTGTGGAGACAGGTCTGGGATTGTGTCCCACAATCTAAATGCAAATCCCTGACAGTTCAGAGACACAGACACAACAGATAACCCAAATCTCAGCTTCCTCCCCCATGCTATATAAGAGGTGTCCAAAATATGAGGAGGTCCTTCCTTACACCTCATATTCTGCACATTAAAGTAACATGCACTGATAACTGAGTGATAAATAGATGAGTAATTCTCATTATAATGAGTCTGAAAAAAATAAAATCCAGATTGAATGACTCTCCACCCCCTCCCGACAATATATAACAGAGATATAGAAAATGTGCAGGTATGTAATTGCAATTTATTGCAGCTTATGATTGCTCGTTTTATGTTTACAATATTTCAATTCATTCGATTCCCTGGAACAGAAAACATATTTATTTTTGTTCCACAATCGCCACTGCAGAAACTTGCTCTACTGTATTAAAAGGAAAAATATTGGGGGGCGTGGCCGAACATCGAGCTGAACGGACGTGTGGTGGAGCAGCTCCAGCGGGTTTTTTCCCCTTACAGCCCGACTATAATATTTTTGGGGCGAAATCGAGCGCCTGCCTGTCCACCTGAGCTGGCCCGGAGCACGGAGGAGGCGAGGGGTGAGCCCGGAGGCGCCCGAATAGAGTAGTGTGGCCGCTGGATCCCCCCTGGGCCTACCACACGAGCGGAGCCGGAGTGGAGGTGCCGGCGCCGCGGGAGCCAGCACTCCCGGAGGTTAGGGGAGGACCCCTCTGGACTTTGCCGCTTGGTGCCCGGCATCGCCGACCTCTTGGGGTAAGACACCGGACGGCGGATTACTATACCCCCCCCTCACCTGCTACAAGCGGCGCTCTCCCCTCGCCACGTGGTCCCACCATTCACAGGCTCACAACGCGGCGGCCCGCATCTTCGGCCCACGGAACATCTGGGGAAGGTACCTGTCTGCCCTTAAAAAGATACAACGAAAAAGAGGGGGGCCCAGAGGACTCTTTTGCCCACCCGGGCAGTGGGGGGACAGTGGAGCCTGCTCTCGGAGGTCTCCTTCGGCCCGGACGCCCTGGGGAGCTGATACTCGGCCTGACTAGACCTGGAGGCCTGGAGGCGGCGGCCATTACGGGAGCCTTGAGAGGAGGGGAGCGGAGAGCTAGAGGACGGAACGAGGAAGCGGCGCACTCGGCAAGAGCTTGTCCTCACCATCCCGACCGAGAGGCGGCCTGTTCCCTGCTCCGGAGTCAGACAAAAGGGGAAAGGGGAATAAAAAAAAGACAAGAAGAGGGGGGAAAAAAAAAAAAGAAAAGGAGAGAAAAGGAGGAGAAGGGGAAAAAAAAAAAAAAAAAAAAAAAAAAAAAAGAAAAGAAAAAGAAAAGCAACTTCTGGTGAAGGACTGAGCCCTGAGGGCAGTACGGATGGCTGCCTGAAGCTGTAACGCCATACCCAAGAGACTCCCTTGAAGCCTTTTAAGCGACCTATTGCAGCACGACCTCTCTACGTGAGTTTCCCTGTCATGCCTGGCTCTAAGTCTGGACGTAACCCGGGTCAAAAGGACATTTCTAGGTGCTTTACCCCTGCCCGCTCAGCGCCCTCTGCATCTCCAAAGATGGCGACACCCGCTGAGGAATCGGCGACCCAAGACGCACCGTGCACGCGCCGAGATATACAGGACCTGCGCCAACTCCTTCTGACGGTCAAAGACGACCTACAAGCAGACCTTCGGGCAGGCATTGATGGTCTGAGATCTGATCTGGGGACACTGGGGACACGAACGACGGCCCTAGAACAGCGAGCGGACGAGACCCAGGCAGCGGGCATTGTGGTGCGAGCGGATCTTGCGGCCCTTCAAAACAAATACGACCTCTTACAGGAGGCGGTTGAGGATATGGATAATCGGTCCCGCCGCTCTAACCTTAGGCTACGTAACATCCCTGAGACGGTGGTGAATTTACGAGACTTCCTTCATCGATACTTCCAGGTGCTTTTGCCCGAGACACCAGAGGAGGAACTGCTACTTGACCGGCCCACAGAGCTTTACGCCCGAAACCCCCAGAGACGGAGCCTTCTAGAGATGTGATATTACGATGCCACTATTACACTACTAAAGAAGCTATACTCCGGGCGGTGCGTAATGTTGCTCCGACCCTTGACGGCGTCACTCCCCACTTTTATAATGATCTGGCTCCATCCACACTCCAGAAACGCCGGGCGCTTAAGCCCCTCACGGATCTTCTCCGCCAGAGGGACGTCAGATACCGCTGGGGGTTTCCATTCCGCCTCCTCATTCCTCACAACGGCACTTTTCTGTCCCTTCGTTCGCCAGCTGATAGCTCAATGATCCTGGAGTCGTTGGGCATCCCGGAACCACCGGGCCTTTTCGGGCGGGGAGAGGATGGAGACGGGCCGCGGAGGCGAGATCGGGGACGCTCCCCCGTGCGTTAGCCTACAGGAGGCTGCTGGCGCCGCCCTCCCCCTCCGCCCCCCCCTATATGACATGACATAAGACGGATCTACTTCTCACCCTCCCCGCGGGACTTTGCCCGCTGGTTTCTTTTTTTTTTGGTCACCCCGAGTACTAAGTTGGGAATCTTCGATGATGACTGGAGAGCCGAAGAGAGGTTCCTGATACCCGGAGGGAGATCACGCCTGACGGACCCTTTTTAATTTCGATCCCAGTTCTAAGGCCAAGGTCTTGAGGAAGGAAAGCAGCCTTCTGACTGACCCCTCCGGGGTCTGGGCCACCAGAGACTCTTGCAGAGCCGGGTCCCAGCTGTTTTGGGGGGGGGGGGGGGAGGGTTGGGCTAGCTGTTTTGACATAGATTTACATGTTGGTTGGGGGGGAGGCTGGGAGGGCTATCAGGGATCTTGATGCTGGATTTTAGGTCACGGTCCCCCTTATGGGAGTTTATGGGTTGGCGGCCTTCTCCTCGTTGTCGCTCTCGCCCCCGAGTGCGTACCTAGTGGTCGGTACAATCCACCACGAGACACGTTTTTTTTTTGGTGTCTTCTATTCCTTTCCCTTTTTCCTTTTCTTTTTCTTTCTCTCTTCCCTCTCCTCTCTCTTTCTCCCTTCCACTCTTTTATTTAGTTTCTCCCTTCCTCTTATTAGCTCATCTTTTTATCACACCCATCTGTTTGCTCTCTCATGACGGGGAGGGGAGGCGAGGCGCGGCCCGCCTCAAGGTTATTTCACACAATGTAAAGGGTCTGCTGTCCCCGAACAAGAGGCGGGGAGCCACCAGATACTACCGAAAACTCCGCGCAGACGTGGTCCTCCTGCAGGAGACTCACTTCACGCGGGCCAGAATCCCGGGCTATTGGGGGGAGGGTTACACAGCGCATTATCATTCAGCTGGAAGCACCCGCAAGACAGGGGTCTCGATACTGATGCGGGGGAGTCTTCATTTTCATCTTACCCAACAGGAGTCGGCTATGGATGGTAGATACTTGCGGGTGTCTGGGACGATTGGAGGCAAGCCGGTCACCTTTGTTAGTGTCTACGCCCCCTCTCCCCCTGAGGCTTCTTTTTGGAGGGCGTTGGAGGATAGATTCGCGCAGCTACCGAATAACGGGGTCTTTGTGGGGGTGATTTTAATGCGGTCATGGATTCTTATCTTGACCGCAGTGGGACGGCACTTAACCGAGCTCCTCCCCGTAGTTCCAAGATCTTCCGAGGTGTAGTCCAGGCGGCCAATCTGTATGATTCCTGGCGGTTGCTCCACCCTAGAGACCGGGACTATTCCTTCTACTCAAATCCACATGATACGTATTCAAGATTAGACCATATTTTTTGCAGTAGAGACAACATCCCGGCCCTTGTTTCCTCCACCATTCACGAAATCTCGTGGTCTGACCATGCAGCAGTTGAGATAGCACTATTGGGTTGGGGACATCGGGCTCGGCCAGTGTGTGGCGGTTTAATGCTTCTCTCTTACTTGACCCAGGATTGAAAGATACCATGAACCTCGACCTGACGGACTTCTTCGAACGCAATTTCACCCCGGACATGGCTGTTACCACAGTGTGGGAGGCGCACAAGGCGTTCATGCGCGGCAAACTCATCGCTATAGCGTCCCGCCGCAAGCGAGAACGGGCGGCTGAGACGGTGGCACTAACGACCAGGGTGGGCGACTTGGAGCGGGAACATAAGAGGACTGGGGACGCCACTTTGCTGAGGGAGTTGCTTGAGGCCAGGGGAAGTCTCAACATGTTGCTGTCTCGTCAGGTGCAGGCGGCTCTTCAGTGGACGGGTCGAAAGTTTTTTGAAAAGAGCAACAAACCCGACACCCTTCTGGCCCGCCGACTGAAGCAGCAGACCCGAGAGCGTACGGTGCGTGCGGTACGCCTTAGTTCTGGCGAGATGACCTCTGACCCCCGGGACATCTCGGGGGCTTTCTGCTCTTATTATGCGTCTCTCTATAACGGCACCACTGCGACACCGGGTCTAGCGGGGGAGGAACTTATTCGGGAATTTCTCAGCCGCACCGATTTGCCCTCCTTCAGCCACCCGCAGCGTGCGGACATGGCAGCCCCCATCTCAACGGAGGAAGTTGCAGAGGTGATTAAGCACTTACATTCTTCTAAATCCCCGGGTCCAGATGGCTTCTCGGTCCCCTACTATAAAGGATTGAGCCCGGCCCTGCTCCAGCCCCTGACCAGACTGTTTAACACTTACGTGAAGGGGAGGGAGGTTCCGTCCTCCGACATGCTCTTGGCCCGAATTGTGGTCATCCCCAAGCCGGGCAAAGACCCCGCGGTATGCCCTAGCTATAGGCCCATCTCCCTGATCAACGTGGACATGAAGATTTACGCTAAAATTTTGGCTAACAGAATTGGCCACTACATCGCCGAAGTTGTCCACCCTGATCAGGTGGGCTTTATTCCCGGTAGGGAAGCCCCGGATAATATCAGAAGGGCCCTTAATCTGATCCAGGCAGCTAAAACCTCAGGTAGAAGCACTTTACTCCTTTCTCTAGACGCCGAAAAGGCTTTTGACCGGGTTGACTGGAAATATTTATGGGCGACACTGACCACCTTTGGAATACGGGGAGACCTTCTGACGGCAATACAAGCTTTATACGCGGGCCCCAGGGCGCAGGTCGACACGGGGGGGTTCCTCTCGGCCCCCTTCTCTATTTTAAATGGGACTCGACAGGGTTGCCCCTTGTCACCTCTCCTATTCGCCCTATCAATAGAACCCCTGGCGGCGTATATTAGGAACCATCCTGATGTTCGGGGGGTGGAGGTAGGGGTAAACCATACAAGATGTCCCTTTTTGCTGATGATGTTCTCCTGTCTCTGACTTCGCCCATTACCACCCTCCCTAACCTGATGCGGGCCTTGCGGGACTACGGTAGGATTTCGGGTTATAAACTTAATGCTGACAAGAGTGAAGTGCTTGACTTAAACCTGACGGAAGAGGAGAGGGTAGTAGTCAGAGATAGGTTCCCTTTCCGATGGTGCCGCTCATCTATGGGCTCCCTGGGGACCCAGCTGACACCCACATGGGAACAGTTGTACTCGGCTAATTACGGGGTATTGCTCCCCTCCCTTCATAAACTATTATCAACATGGTCCCATCTGAACCTATCGCTCTTTGGTCGGATATACGCGGTCAAGATGACCCTGTTACCGAAGCTGCTGTACCTATTCAGGACACTGACAATCCCTATCCGTAGGGCTGACCTGACTTTTCTTCAGTCGGCCATCCACTCTTTTATTTGGGGAGGGCGCCGAGGCCGGCTGCCTAAAAATCTCATGTTCCAATCTAGGCGACAGGGAGGCATGGGAGTCCCTCACCTCTACACCTACTACAAAGCGGCCCAATTTGCGATGCTCTCCATGATCAATCTACGAAGTGGGGCCCCGCTGTGGACTACCCTAGAACAAGATATGGGGGACCTCAGCTGTTGCGCACGCTTCAATGGGCCCCTAAAGCCACTCCACGGACACTCCACAATAGTCCCACGCTGCAGCATTCATTGCGCTTGTGGAACCTTTTGTAGAGACGGAGACGGTCTGTCCCCCCGGGCTCGGGCCTCCAATCTCTATTCTACAACCCACGGTTCCCGGAGGGAGACCCCCCCAGGGCGTTCGTCTGGTGGCTCAGATCCGACATCACGGAGCTGCGCGATCTGACTTTACAGGGTCGCCCGGTTACCCTTGGGTATCTGAGGGAGTCGAGAGCGCTGCCCCCCTCGGAGACGTTTAGAGCCATCCAACTGTTACATTTCGTCAGGGGTACCCTTAAAGAGACACCGGACCGCGGATTGACCCTTTATGAGACCTGCTGCCGTCGGAAAAATAGAGGGAGCGGTTTGATCTCATCACTTTACTCCTCCATTCTTGACGCGACCTTCCCGCAGGAGGCGTCTTATGTGGCGAGGTGGGAGGAGGATCTAGGGGGCTCCCTGGAGGGCGACGAGTGGGCGGACATAATTGACAGGACCTCCCGGGTCACAATATGTACCGCGGTGCGCGAGAACTGCTACAAGGTCATGGCAAGGTGGTATATCCACCCGCAGCGTCTTGCCAGGATGTACCCAGGGACGCCGTCGACTTGCTTCAGGGGATGCGGAGACGAAGGGACGTATATGCATGCATGGTGGGAATGTGGCATGGTCAGGACTATCTGGACGGAGGTGTTTGTGATTTGAGCAGAGCATTAGGGATACATCTATGTCCGGACCCCTGGACAGCACTTCTTAACCGCCCTCACCCCGAGGCACGCCTTACGCGCGGCGAACATTCTCTGGTCTCTAGGGTGTGCGCGGCGGTACGCATCTGCTTGGCCAAGACCTGGAAGGGCCCTCCTCCCCCGCGCCAGCTAATTGAAGCCAAAATTTGGCATATGGTTCTGATGGAACGCCTGACGGCAGTAGTCCTGGATAGAATGGCCCACTTTGAGGCGGTTTGGTCACCATGGCTGACAACATTTGCCTCTCCGGCATCAGCCCGCATCGCTTTCTCTGGCTAGGGGGTGGTCTGGAGGGGTCGGGCCCGGGCCTTGCTCCTTCCCCCTCTCCCTCCCTTCTTTTCTTTTCACTCTCTCTTCCCCCTTCTCTTCCCCTCCTTTTCCCTCTTTATCTCTCTCCTTCTTCCCTTTTTGGACGCATCTCTCCCGCTCTTTAGATTTCAGCATTCGAGGCTGACGTTTCATCTACGTATTGTTTTCTGGAACTTTAACATACTTGCGGGAGAGACTTAGAAAATTTTCTACTTTATATGTTTAAAATGATGGGTCTCACGACAACATAGTATTAGATACGAGACTTTATTGTATTTACGTTTCATTGTATTGTTTATTCCCCCTCAATAAAAACCTATTGAATTTAAAAAAAAAAAGGAAAAATATTTAGAGGAATTTGCTAAAAAAGTATGTTTTAATGAACAAATTTTATCGTTTTGTTAAATAATACAATTACTGCAACAGATAATGCTAAACGTGACCAGAAACTGCTTCCCCTCTTGCATTTCTTACCCATCACTTCTTTTCCCTAGTGAGTGTGGACTGGAGATGCAGGAGGATGAGAAGCCAGTCCGGGAGCAAGCTGTCACGGATCCCTCAGCTATCTGACTAGTGGTCCCTATACGCAGGACACTCTCTACCCTTCCGATCCTTAGGTTGGTCGGCACGACTAGACAGACACAGAATACGACAGGATAGTGTATCCACAGAGAATGACACTAGAACGATACACAAGACCTTAGAATAATTCAGCTCTTCCCAAGATCCTAACCAGACAAGAGGTAGTCTGATGTGTGCTTAGGGTGCCACACAGACTGACCTCAATACCAGAATAAGAAGAGTTAATGCCAATACCAGGGGTTACGCACAGAATGGTTCGTTTGCCAATGCCAGGGGTCACACACAGCATAATTCGTTTGCCAATGCCAAGGGTCATACACAGAGTGGTCGTTTGCCAATGCCAAGGGTCATACACAGAGTGGTCGTTTGCCAATGCCAAGGGTCATACACAGAGTGGTCGTTTGCCAATGCCAAAGGGTCATACACAGAGTGGTCGTTTGCCAATGCCAGGGGTCACACACAGAATAATAGTATTGCAAAATTATACAAGAGCTCTGCGGGAAGTAACTACCACGTCAGGGCACCGGTGAATAGTGAAGCCGGGTCTTAAACTCGGCGGGTCCGCGTCATCACGCCAGTCCCCGCCCCCTGGCGCCCCACGTGAGCGCAGCCGGCTGCGTTATCACTCGGCGCCTGGCCAGCGAGCAGCGAGGAAGCCGCTGCCAGGCGCCCCCTAGATCCAGCGCGGGCCGCGATACCAACGCGGTCCGTGACAGAACCCCCCCCTCCATGGGCGGCCACTGGACGACCCCCAGGAGCACGAGGATGGGCCACGTAGAAGGCCTTCACCAACCGAGGTGCATGGACCTCAGCAGCCGGGAGCCAAGAACGATCCTCCGGCCCGTAGCCCACCCAGTCGACCAGATACTGCAAAGTGCCCCTTGCTACCCTGGCATCCAAAATGGCCTGGACTTCAAACTCCTCCTCACCCTCCACTGAGACAGGAGGAGGTGGGATACGGGCCCTGGTGTACCGATTACACAAGAGAGGTTTTAAGAGGCTCACGTGGAACACGTTGTGTATCCGGATATGGGGAGGCAATGCCAAAGCATAGGAGACGGGGTTGAGTCGTCGTAAAACCTTGTAAGGGCCTATGAATCTAGGTGCCAACTTCATGGAAGGCACTAGGAGCTTAATATTCCGCGAGGAAAGCCATACCCTGTCCCCAACCTGATATACGGGTGCCTGCCTCCTGTGTCTGTCAGCCTTGATTTTCTGGATGGCACTACTTTTCTTGAGTGCCTCCTTGACTTTCCCCCAAGTGTCCTTCAAGGACGCCAAATGGTCATCCAAAGCAGGTATCGTGGTGTCCGAAAACGTAGTCGGTAATATAGGAGGATCGAAACCATAAACGGTGAAGAAAGGGGAATGTCCTGTGGATTCGCTCACCGCGCTGTTCAAAGCATACTCAGCCCATGGTAGCAGGTCTGACCAGTTATCTTGCTGTTCTGAGATAAAGCACCTGAGATACTTTTCTACATTCTGATTTGCACGTTCTGCTGCTCCGTTGGTCTGGGGGTGATAGGCCGAAGAGAAAGACAAGTCTATCCCCACATTCTTACAAAACCCTTTCCAAAACCTGGAGACAAATTGGGTGCCCCTATCGGAGACAATCCCAAGAGGAATGTCATGTATGCGGACCACGTGGTTAATGAATATGGGCACCAGTTCGGCTGCCGACGGTAGTTTACGAAGAGGAACATAGTGACCCATCTTGGAGAACCGATCGATGATCGTAAGTATAACTGTGTTCCCTCTAGAATCGGGTAACTCCACTATGAAGTCCATAGCTAAGTGCGACCATGGTCGTTCTGGGATTGGCAGAGGTTGGAGCAAACCAATGGGTGCTGTTTTGGGATTTTTATGTCTTGTGCAAACCTCGCACACGGCTATGTAATCTTTAACATCTCGGCGCAACGTGGGCCACCAAAAGATTTTATTGATGCTGGACACCGTTTTGGTGATTCCCATATGCCCGGACATTTTATTATCATGGTAAAGGTTTAATATTTCTTCTCTTTCACATTCAGGTACAAAGAGTTTCGCGGGAGGTTTCCCTTCAGGAGCCGTGCCCTGCACAGTTTGTAACCTTTGCAACAAGGGAGACGAGACATTAATCGTGGTAGAGGCTATAATCCTTTCTTGGGGTACAATGGGATGCTGATCTTGGACGTTAAATTCGTAGGACTCATGCTGTCTAGATAAAGCATCTGCTTTAACGTTTCTGGACCCAGGTCTATAGGTCAGTACGTAATTAAAGCTTGAAAGAAACAACGACCATCTTGCTTGTCGGGAATTTAACCGTTTAGCATCTCCAATGTATGTGAGATTTTTATGATCGGTTATGATAAGGATGGGGTCACTAGACCCTTCCAGTAGGTATCTCCATTCTGCCAAGGCTGATATGACTGCTAACAACTCTCTGTTTCCTATGTCATAGTTCCTCTCTGCCGGGGAGAGTTTTCGGGAATAGAAGCCGCATGGATGCAAGGGTTTGTCGGGTGCTTCCCTCTGGGACAAGACTGCACCAAGACCTATCTCGGAGGCGTCAACTTCCACTTGGAATGGCAGAGCCGGATCCGGATGTCTGAGTACCGGGGCCGTAGTAAACGCTTGTTTGAGTGCTTCAAAGGCTTGACTGGCTTGGGGTGTCCATTTCTGATTACCCACCCCTTTCCTAGTCATGGCCGTGAGGGGAGATACCAAAACCGAAAAATCTTTAATGAACCTCCTATAATAATTTGTGAATCCTAGAAACCTTGGATGGCTTTAAGTCCTTGGGGTAGAGGCCAGTCTAGGATTGCTGTAAGTTTCTTAGGATCCATCTGGAACCCCTCAGGTGTTATTATGTAGCCAAGGAAATGTACTGTCCTTATGTCAAATAAACATTTCTCTAATTTACAATACAATCCAGCCTCCAACAATTTTTTCAGTACTTTTTTCACGTGGACATGATGGGTTACGATATCAGGCGAGTATATCAGGATGTCATCCAGATATACTATGACAAATACTTGCAGGAATTCTCGTAAGGTATCATTTATGAGGTCTTGAAAAACAGCCGGCGCATTGCATAAGCCAAAAGGCATCACCAGGTACTCATAATGCCCACTTCTTGTATTAAAAGCCGTTTTCCATTCGTGTCCCTCTTTAACCCTTACGAGGTTGTAAGCCCCGCGTAAATCAAGTTTGGTATAAATATTGGCCCCCTTCAGGCGATCGAACAGTTCTGTGATAAGTGGTATGGGATAGGCGTTCCTTATGGTTATCCTGTTCAAACCTCTATAATCTATACAAGGCCGCAGGTCTCCCTCTTTTTTCGATACAAAAAAGAAACCTGCCCCTGCTGGAGAAAAGGACCGTCTGATGAAACCTCGCTCCAGGTTCTCCCTTATGTACTCCTCCATAACGTCATTTTCTTTTTGGACAAGGGGTATACATGTCCCCTAGGAGGCATAGTACCAGGGAGTAAATTTATAGCACAGTCGTACGGGCGGTGCGGCGGTAGGACCTCAGTCCTGGACTTAGAGAAGACCTCTTTAAATCCCAAATATTGTTCAGGAACCTCTGTAGACAAAGGAGGGGCTGTGGCAACGTTGAGGCTAGCGATTACGTTGACCCTCCCCAGACAGTGCGATTGACAACGAGGACTCCAGTATTTTATGTCTCTTTGGACCCAATCAATAACCGGGTTGTGTTCTGCCAACCACGGAAACCCAAGCACGACAGGACAAGAAGGGGACTCAATGATTTGGAAACATATGTTTTCATGGTGCAATACTCCTGTTTTCATGCATACAGAAACAGTGTCGTGGGTGATATGTGGGCAGGATAGAGGGTTTCCATCTATAGCCTCCACCATAAGAGGTCTGTCCTTGAGGACCAGAGGTATGAGACATTTAGCAGCAAACTGTTTATCCATAAAATTGCCTGAGGCCCCAGAATCTAAGAAGGCCTCAGTCTTAATGTGAACCTTGTCCCAGGTCAAGGATATTGGTACCAGGATCCTGGACTTTTTTTTTTCGTTGTTTACGAAAGAGGCATAAAGAGACCCTATAACCTGGGTATTGGCTGGTCTCTGGCTTGCTCGGCCACTCTCACCCCTGCTCCCCCTAGGTCTCTGAGGACATTGAAGGCGGAAGTGGTCTGCCCCGGCGCAATAGAAGCAGAGTCCCTTCTCCCTTCTGTGAGCTCTCTCTGCCTCCGATATACCAGTCTTTCCTATCTGCATAGGCTCAACAACAGGTAGATCTGATTTAACGTTTTCCTGGTTACCGGAAGCAACGGTAGTTCTGGATGATAAGGGTAAAGGGGGCAAGAGCCTTCTAGGTCTATCCCTGGGGTGTCTCCTTTCCCTAATTTGATCATCCATAGCTATACAGAAGTCGATCAAGTGATCAAGAGTCTCTGGCAATTTTAGAGGAGCCAACTCGAACATAAACGCGTCGTTCAGACCTTCAGTAAAGGCCAAGGTTAGGACATCGTTCAGCCAGAGAACCTCTGAAGTCAAGGTTTTAAATTCTATGGCGTATTCAGCGACCCTCCTATTACCTTGTTTAATGTGAAATAATGACCTCCCCGCATTGGTAGCCCTTCTAGAGGGGTCAAAGGTGCGTTTAAGCTCTGAAGTAAAACCCTCATAATCGTATATGATGGGTTTCTTGTTCTCCCACAAGGGAGTAGCCCACAATAAAGCCTTCTCCGTTAAATGACTAATTAGATAGCCCACCTTAGCTTTATCTGACATACATGATCCTGGGTTGTTCTCGAACAAAATGTCCAGTTGGGTCAGAAAGCCCCGGCATAAGTTTGGTGTTCCATCATAGCGTACGGCTGCTTTCATACTGAGCCTACATCCCTCGGGAGAGGCCGGACTGATCCTAGGCACTACTGGGTCTGGAGGGCTTGCAGTTCCAGAACTGGATCGGGTTAACAGGGTTTGCAGGGCAAGAGCAATCTGGTCCATCCTATGGTCCTGCTCTTCTTGTCTGGCTGCAATACGTGTCAACTGATTAGAGAGGTCTGCGGGATCCATTGGCCCTGACGTAATGTCACGGATCCCTCAGCTATCTGACTAGTGGTCCCTATACGCAGGACACTCTCTACCCTTCCGATCCTTAGAATACGACAGGATAGTGTATCCACAGAGAATGACACTAGAACGATACACAAGACCTTAGAATAATTCAGCTCTTCCCAAGATCCTAACCAGACAAGAGGTAGTCTGATGTGTGCTTAGGGTGCCACACAGACTGACCTCAATACCAGAATAAGAAGAGTTAATGCCAATACCAGGGGTTACGCACAGAATGGTTTGTTTGCCAATGCCAGGGGTCACACACAGCATAATTCGTTTGCCAATGCCAAGGGTCATACACAGAGTGGTCGTTTGCCAATGCCAAGGGTCATACACAGAGTGGTCGTTTGCCAATGCCAAGGGTCATACACAGAGTGGTCGTTTGCCAATGCCAAAGGGTCATACACAGAATAGTAGTATTGCAAAATTATACAAGAGCTCTGCGGGAAGTAACTACCACGTCAGGGCACCGGTGAATAGTGAAGCCGGGTCTTAAACTCGGCGGGTCCGCGTCATCACGCCAGTCCCCGCCCCCTGGCGCCCCACGTGAGCGCAGCCGGCTGCGTTATCACTCGGCGCCTGGCCAGCGAGCAGCGAGGAAGCCGCTGCCAGGCGCCCCCTAGATCCAGCGCGGGCCGCGATACCAACGCGGTCCGTGACACAAGCAGCATGACAGTCTTTGTATTGCTGCACTACAGGTGGCACCATCCATTGTTTGCTATGACCGTGAACAGCCCGTAACTAGGGATGAGCTGTTCGGTTCGGAGTTCGATTCGAACTTTGGCCGTTCGCAAGTTTGCGAACTTCGAACTTTTTGGCATGTTCGGTTCGAGTTTGAATTTTTTTTTTTTAAAAAAAAAGTATAAAAAAATACTAAAAACTCTAGAAATAAAGAGACTCTTTACTGCAGAATATTATAAGCAACGGTTTATTAGATATTGAATTAACAAATAATGTCTAGGTGCAAAGATTCTCACCTCTAAATGACCTGTGCTCTCAAACGGCGTAAACAACAGGTGTTTAATTAGTGTTTGGAAATAATATGTGCTTCTAATTAGTCCGGTTTCATGAATTTGATACATTGTATGCAGACTGGGGGGGGGGCTAGGTGTCGTGTGTGGGTCTGTGATGGTGATGTTTCCATACATCCTACAAATCCGCCACTTCACGGGCAGGTTATGGGGACCTCCTAGGCATGATATTTGAAGGAATTTTTGGTTTTTATTTTTAACCCTTATTTTATGTAAAACTCACTGTTCCTTTAACCCTTTCACTGCTGATGCATTTCACCGCTGTGTGATGAGCTAATTTTTACCGCTTTCGCTCATCATATTTAAACGCGATTTGAAGCCACATTTTATTACACGACCCAGACATATTATATATCGTTCTTTCCGGCAGACTCGGCAGATTCATAATATATCATTTTTATATGTATACGTCATGTTCTGCCTATATATTATAACAAAAAATGCAATAAAAGTTGAATTTTTAATCATCTGCAGTGTGTAAAGTGTTTTTTTTCACCTTTTATCACATGAACATTTGCGGTTATATTTTCTATGGGGTGCGCTTGTACAAAAATTAGAAATGGGGACTTAAATTTTTGGGGGGGAATTATGTGATTTTTAGCAAACGCACACCATAGAAAAAAATCATTAGTGCAGCATCATTGTTCACATTATAATTGAAATGTGAACAATATTGCTGCATTAATAAAAATAACACACAAAAAAAAATACATGTGTTTTTATTTTTAACTTTATACCTGGTCATGTTCAGGCCTTTCGATTGACACCCTCCATGACCCCCTAGCTGCCATGGTTCTGGAGATATCTGGGTTCAAATGAGCCCCCTATCTCCACCAGGGGATTCCGGGCAGCTAGGGGTTCCCCGGCTATCTGACGTCATCACGCTATGCGTGAGGATGTCAGGCAGTGAGGGGGGACCCGGGAGTGGAGCCGCCATCCAAGATGGCGGCTCCCGCCGGAGCTAGGCCGCACTTCGAGGTGCGACCCGGTGCCTAAGGGGTTAAAGCCAGGCACCGCTTAAAAGGGAAGACTCTCCCCTTTTAAGCGGTGCCTGGCTTTTTTTTGTGGGACCTCCTGATCGGGAGGGAGAGGTATCTGAACGGACCCCCCTCCCTTCCAGGCGATCTCCGGGCATTGCCGGGGGTCGTCTGGAAATGACGTAATCGAGCATGGCGCGATGACGTCATTTACGTCGGGAGGAGCTGGACTTCAGCCACAGTCTGGTGCCAGGCCGCGACCTGGCAACTAAGGGGTTAACCCCCTACATCGCTGGAAAGGTCAGGCTGTGACCCTTCCAGCGATGCTGGCCACAGCTGCCTGGTCCCCTTCAGGCACTTCCCCTGCGCCGCCGGGGGGGGGCAACGCCTGAAACTGATGTCATCGCCCCACCGGCGAGATGACGTCAGTGCGCCGGGAGGAGGGATACACGCCGATCTGACTCCGCGGGAGTCAGAGCAGCGTGGGAGCCACCGGAGGAGAGAGTATTGCCGGAGGGGGGCTGCAAACGCCGAGGATGTACAATTACGTCCTGCGGCGTTAAAGCCTGCCTAATGCAGGACGTAAACGTACGTCCTGCGGCGTTAAGGGGTCAATGCAGCAATATTGTTCCCATTTCAATTATAATGTGAACAATGATGCTGCATTAACGATTTTTGTATGCGGTGCGTTTGTTAAAAATAGCAAAATTTTCCCCAAAAAAAAAATGTAACGCGTCCCCATTTCTAATTTTTTTTTTTTCCCATATAAAAGTTTTATTGGAGTTCACACATGAATAGTTACAGAAACACAAGAAAAATGCAGAGTTCGACAGTAAACAAGTCAAAACGAAGTATCATTGTAGACTTAAAAGGGGGTCACTTGTGCGGACTCCATTTTCCAATAACATTTTGACACGGGGTTCAGAGGACCGGAGGCCCTGACTGTGCAGAGCGAGGGGACCCCGACGACCCGGCAGCACCAGGGGGAGAGCCGGCAAGGGACGAGGATGGACGCGGCCGGGGGTAAGGCGTGACACATTTATAGATTCCTAAACAAACATAAAACATGGTAGCACTACAGTATTACACATTGAAGGCACCAGACTCGACAAACACCCTCCATCCCTCCCATGTGTCAGAAAATCGGCTCATCGAGTTATTCGCGGTATGGAACATTTCCTCGTATTTAAAGACATCTGTGAGGGCAATCATAACTTCTTTCATAGAGGGGCATAGTGAGGAACGCCAATGTCTCGCTATAACTATTTTTGCTGTCCCAAGTACCATGGAGATAAATCTCCTGTGACGGGTCTGAATGTTAATGGGTATAAGATGTAAGAGGTACATTTTGTGTAGTGAAGTACAATGGGAAAGCAACCTATTTATCTTTTCCCAATATTCCCCCAGTATGGGACATAGCCAAAATGTATGGAGGAGAGAGCCAAGACCAGTAAGGCATCTCCAACATAAACCTGAATTCCCTGAGATATGGGCCAACTGGTTTGGTGTTAAATACCATCTGCGCAACAGTTTGATGTGGGCCTCACGTAGGTTGGTGCTTCTAGAATATTTGTATATTGTTTCCATGGCATATGACCAATCATCTATGGAAAGTGATAAATGGGAAAAAGATTTGGGTTTAACCATATAAGGTAATTTTTTAGGCGGGGTTGGAGTTAATAGGCTATGGTAACAAAGAGATAACGGTTTCATTTGACATTTCATTCCCATAAATAGTTTATGAAAAGCTGAAAGTTTTGTAGATGTGAAAGAGGTCAGGCCCTTCTGGGTTGAAGCATGTTTAACACGAAGGTATGTGAAATAGTCACGCGGTGGGATGGCAAACTCTTGTACCAGGTTGGAGAAGGATTTCAGGGAGAGGGGTGTAAGGAGCTGCCACACATGAGTCAAGCCGCGCAAAAGACAGGAGTCTAAACATAAGTCAGGGATAATGCGACACAAAACTCTTAAGGGGGCGAGGCAGAGTAAATCATAAGGCCGTAACAAAGGACGACCCCACTGGCGCCAGGACATGAGGGAGAGCATTGATGCGGGTAACAGTCCCATGGTGCTGTTCCTGGGTAGTAATTTAAGCCACATCAGGTCATGAAGTCGGTACGGGAAAATCATGGCATTCTCCAACTGCAGCCAGAGTGGTGGTTCTTTCAGGTGCATTGAGGACAACAACTGGGCTAGTAAGGCTGCTTTATAGTAAGACTGTATATCCAGAAAACCCAACCCTCCATTACGTTGCGGCGCTGTGATCGCAGAGGCAGACACCCGAGGGGGTTTCCCCTTCCAAATATGCGCGTGGAATAATTTTTGCAAACGGAGCAATAAATGCGTTGGGATAAAAACAGGGATATCTCTAAAATAATATAAAACTTGGGGTAGGATACACATCTTTATAGTCGCCATTCGACCCAACCAAGATGAATCAGTTGTGCTCCAGGAGGAGAGCTGTGTCTCTATGGAGTTCAATAGCGGCGTAAAGTTTTCCTTCAGGATGGTGCCTCGCGACTTAGAGAGGGAAATACCTAAGTATTTTAAAGAGTTAGAGCGCCAATCGAAAGGGTACGTACTACGCAGGGAGCTGAGGGAGGAAGCAGCAATATTTATGGGGAGAGGTTGTGTTTTACTCGGTAAGCGTAAGTGGAGCATGGTCAGACCACGTAATTATGCCGATGGTCGCCCCCATTTGGGGAAAATTACGTGTTTTTTAGCAAACGCCCCCCCTATAAAAAAAAAAAAACCAATCGCTAAATACAGCATCATTGTTCACATTATAATTGAAATGGGAACAATATTGTTGCACTAATAAAACAAAACCAAAAAAAAAAAAATTGAAAAATGTTTTAATTTTTTTTTTTTTTTCATTTTACATGGTCATGTTTGGTATCATTGGAAAGGCCACGCTCTGGCCGTTCCAATGATAGCAAACATTAATCCCTAGCTGTCCCAGATCGGGAGATAGCTCAGTTCCAATGCTTTACTTTGATACTGGCTGACTGTTTTCTCTACCTCTCGGCACTGTGAGGTGGCACAAAGTAATACGACGTTCTGCGCAAATGGTTTTGCCCCTCGCGTTAATGCGCATTTGTGCACGTGCCAAAAACTGCGCGAAGATTGTAATAGGGCCCATAGTGTACCAGTAAGTATACAAAGTGTGTCAGCATGTGAATACAGTGTGTGTATACAGAGTGTATGTCAGTGTATTATTATTTTATTATTATTTATTTATAAAGCGCCAGCATATTCCGCAGCGCTGTACAATAAGCACAGTACAGACAGGGTTACAATACATTGAACAACATTTGACAAACAGTACAGGAGGAGATGAGGGCCCTATTCCCGTAGGAACTCACAATCTGGGAGGGTTGGGGTTGGAAACAGGAGGAGAGGACTGTAAGGTGAGAGTGATTGATGTATTATGTGACAGGGTGTGTCAGTGTGTATATACAATGTGTTTTTCTCACCTCCGGTCTGGTTGTAGCGATTCATTAATATCTTCACATCCTGTTTGTATACAGCCTCATTGCCTTTGCCTTTCTGTGTATCTCTCTCCCAGTAATCAAATTCCAGTTTCTGCATCCACGGAGCCACAGGGACCTTACGGCCGACATCACTGCTGTAACGTGTGATCTCTATCCCGTCCACATAACCCACGGAAATGTACAGCGGCAGCCCGTGTCCCGAAACTGAGACCGCCGTGCGATAATACTGGAGAGAGTGACCTGAGACACAAAGACACATGTCAGAGAGAGTGACCCGAGACAGACACATGTCAGAGAGAGAGTGACCTGAGACAGACAGAGTGTCCTGAGACAGACCTAGGAGAAAGAAAGAAAGAGACCCCCGAGACAAACACAGGGGAGAGAGACCCCCTGAGAAAGACACGAGAGAGAGAGACCCCCTGAGACAGACACGCGAGAGCGACCCCCCCGAGATAGACACGAGAGACCCCCGAGACAGACACGAGAGAGAGACCCAAGACAGACACGAGAGAGAGACCCCCCGAGACGGTTACGAGAGAGACCCCCGAAACAGTCACGAGAGAAAGACCGAGACAGACGAGAGAGACCCGAGACAGACATGCGAGAGAGATACCCAAAGAAGAGAGACAGAGACAGACGAGAGAGACCCAAGACAGACACAAGAGAGACCCCCAAGAGACCCCGAGACAGAGACACAGGAGAGACCCCGAGACAGTGACACGGGAGAGACCCCCAAGAGACCCCGAGACAGACACAAGAGAGACCCAAGACAGACATGAGAGAGAGACCCGAGACACACGAGAGAGACCCAGAGAGAGACCCAGAGAGACAGACACAAGAGAGCGAGACCCCTCGAGACAGACAAAAATTTGTGTACTAGCGCCACCTAATGTTCAACCTCTAGAATTTTTTAATGTGTCACAGTTGTGAAAAAAGTATATTGCACATGAGAATATATAAATAAACAAAGTACAGTTAGTTGTTCTCCTGTGTGTCAGACAGTTCTTAGAGTGCAGCAGCAGCTGTGCATCACAGGGTCAGTGGTATATCCCTTATTGCTCCCACCATAGAATGCAGAGTTTCATACAGGAAAAAAAACAAAAAAAACAGCGCTTCCTTCAGAAGATATACAGGGTTATCCAAAGAGATTCGAAAAGTCACCGCATGTTCGGTGACTTTTCGTGCTCTTCAATTCGGTTCCTTTTGCCGATCCCATTTCGGTGACCCCGCGGTGTAATCAGCAAGCACCACAGGGCCCCCGAATTGCAGGGAAAAGCTGCCGCAAACCTGACGAAAACTAACCGAAAAACCCAGCGAATGCACGCCGAAAACCCTCAAAAACATCTGGATTAACCTGCCGAATACCACGGAAAAAGCCCGAGCAGGAGCCGATCACACACAGCCGAGACGCAGACAAATGCAGTGAATAAATTAGCAAAACCGTTTGTATGAATGATTGAAAAGTGAAACGCTGTTTGCAAAGAAACTACTGAGCGAAAATGTCTGAAATTTACATAGAAGATCCAATGAATGATAATAAAAAGGGCTGTTACAGAAAAAATAACTAAAAAAAAAAAAACCAAATCTGACTTTTTAAAAAAAAAATCTGAAAAATGCTTAAAATATCTTAAAAAATCTATAAAGAGACTCTTTACTGCAGAATTTTATAATGAACGGTTTATTAGATATTGAATTAAAACGGGAATATTTTTAACATTGAAGCCTATGGGATTCACCTGAATAAACCTGTCGTACATCAGGAAGCATTATTTTACTGAGAGGGTGGTGGATACATGGAACAGTCTTCCAGTAGAAGTGGTAGAGGCCAAAACAGTAATTGAATTTAAGCAAGCATGGGATAGGCATAAGGCTATCCTAAACAAAAGATAAATCCAGGTAAAGTATCCATGTAATTGGGCAGACTAGATGGGCCGAAAGGTTCTTCTCTGCCGACATTTTCTATGTTTCTATGTATTAAACCACCGAATGGCAGGGCATTTCGGGAACCTTTCACTGCTGGTTTTCGTTCTCTGAATAGCCAAAGCAGTGCATTTTCATGGAGATTTCACTGCCCTCGAACAGGCACCGAACAGGCACCGTATGTGCAGGCAATTCGCCAGGATTTGGCGAATTGCCTGCTCTCTGGATAGCCGAATGGCCAGGAAAGGTAACCGAACACTGATTTGCAGCGTTCGGTTACCTTTCTCAAGCAATTCGGAGCTCTTTGGATAACCCTGATAATCTTAGGGTACCTCCAAAAACCCCTAATATATACAGTGCAGAGAACTGGGTAAAGGTAGTCTAAATTAATATATAACGGATTTCACTCACGTGGTAGAGAGCCCTATGTATGGCACAATAGTAGCGTGTTTGGACCCGTAAAGGTGACCGCCCTTTTAGGTCCTCACTGGGCTTCCTGGACAGGTATTACACCTGTTGTTCACTTCTTGCAAGATCGCACATGTGCGAGAATGACACGCACCACCATTCCAGATTTCGGAAGTTGGAAGAGGAGCAAGTTAAAGATCACTATAGACATTATTTAAAGCCAGGAACACACTATGGACACTAATACCAACTGAGGAAGCTTTCCAAGTGAAGCTCGTTTTGGTAAAGTTGTTTATGGTATTCAGTAAATATTTATTTTTATTACCGCTGTGTTCCTGGTTTATTGCAATCCAAGGCTGAGGATGATTGGAAGTCCGGCGCTCCTGATCTAAAACTCACCGGTGGCTGATAAGTTGGTGTCTTTGCAAGACACTGTAATATGTGAGTAGATCTTGATCTTACTTTCACTTTTGCCTTCGAGGATCCATATATTGAACCAAGATGTGAACAAAAGGTGTAATACCGGTCCAGAAAAAACAGTGAGAACCTAAAAGAACGGGGGGGGGGGGAGATCGCCTTTACGGGTCCAAACACGCTACAATTGAGCCGTACATAGGAGGGCTCTCTAATAGAGGTGTGCATTCATTTCGTAACAAATCTCAATTTGTTTGAAAATTCGTTACCGGTAATTCATATTTCAGAAGTACTTCCGCAATAACAAATTGGTTTCATCTGAATTGAAACAAAAACGACACGGTATATAATGAAAATGATTCATTATACTGTTTCACAGAGAACCATGATTGAATGAGTGATTGTTTTTTTTTTTTTAGTGATCAAAGCGATTTCAAAATCGAATTTGAATCAATCCCAAAGTAAACATGAAATTATGAAAACAAATCAGTTTAGTTTTACTGTTTCACAAAGCACCCCATCCTTGTCAATTGGCTGTGGTGCTGAGTCTGTTGTATTCAGCACCACAGGCCAATAGGCCTATAGACAGCTCAATATTTAACCCTATCTTGCCTTTTAACCCTCAAGTCTAACCCTAATGTAACAGTAATCGAGAAGGATTTTTTTTCATACAGGGTTATTCAAAGAGATTCGAATGGCTGCCGAAAGGGAACCGAACGCTGAAAATCAAATGCCAAATGTTGACGAATTGCCAGCACATACGGTGCCTGTTCGGTGCCTGTTCGAGGGCAGTGAAATCCCCATAAAAAAAGCACTGCTTCGGCTATTCAGAGAACACAAACCAGCAGTGAAATGTTCCCGAAATGCCCTGCCATTCGGTGGTTTCATTCAACAGGTTTATTCAGGCAAATCCCATGGGAATATTTTTAACATTGAAGCCTAATTCAATATCTAATAAACCGTTCATTATAAAATTCTGCAGTAAAGAGTTTATTTATAGATTTAAGCATTTTTTTTATTTTTAAGTTTACTTATTTTTTCTGTAACAGCCCTTTTTATTATCATTTATTGGATCATATGTAAATTTCAGACATTTTCGCTCAGTAGTTTCTTTGCAAACAGTGTTTCACTTTTCAAACATTCAAGCGTACGGTTTTGCTAATTTATTCACTGCCTTCAACTGCGGTGTTGGCTTTTTCCGGCGGTTGCTCTGCATGTGATCGGCTCCTGCTCGGGTTTTTCCGGCGTCTTAATCCAGATGTTTTTGCAGGTTTCGGTGTGCGTTCGCCCTCGTTTTGTGTTGAGTTTTTGGCGGGTATGCGGCGACTTTTCCCTGCAATTCGGGGACCCTGTGGTGCTTGCTGAATACACCGCAGGGTCACCGAAATGGGAAAGTTGATTTGCACCGAATTGAAGAGAACGAAAAGTCAAACGTGCAGTGACTTTTCGAATGTCTTTGAATTACCTTGATAGTGATCCGAATCGATTTCGAATGGATACCAAATTACAAATGAAATTACGAATCAGTATTCAAACAAATTCTGTTTCAGATGAAATTATTTTCAAATGAAACAAATTTTTCAGCTGTGCATACCGCTCTCTATCACGGGAGTGGAACCCGTTATATATTATTATACACTACCTTTCCCCAGTTGTCTTCACTATCAGGGATCAGCCAAATGACAAATGATTTAGGTAAACTAAAAAAATGGTCGGAGCTGTGGCAATTGAGTTTTAATGTGGATAAGTGCAAGATAATGCACCTGGGACGTAAAAACCCAAGGGCTGAATATAGAATATTTGATACAGTCCTAACCTCAACATCTGAGGAAAGGGATTTAGGGGTCATTATTTCAGAGGATCTAAGGGTAAGTAGTCAATGTAATAGAGCAGCAGGAAATGCTGGCAGAATGCTTGGTTGTGTAGGAGAGGTATTAGCAGTAGGAAAAGGGAAGTGCTCATGCCACTGTACAGAGCACTGGTGAGACCTCACTTGGAGTACTGTGTGCAGTACTGGAGACCGTATCTCCAGAAGGATATAGACATCTTAGAGAGAGTTCAGAGAAGGGCTACTAAAATGTGTGTACGGCTTGAAGGAGAAAAGTTACCAGGAAAGGCTTAATGATCTTAACATGTATAGCTTGGGAAAAAGACGAGACAGAAACATTTAAATACGTAAAGGGAATCCACAAGGTAGAGGAAGGGAGTATATTTAAACGGAAACAAAAGTAGCAAAACAAGAGGAACATAGTCTTAGATTAGAGGGGCAAAGGTTTAAAAGTAACATCAGGAAGCATTATTTTACTGAGAGGGTGGTGGATACATGGAACAGCCTTCCAGTTGAAGTGGTTGAGGCAAAACAGTGATTGAATTTAAGCAAGCATGGGATAGGCATAAGGCTATCCTAAACAAAAGATAAATCCAGGTAAAGTATCCATGTAATTGGGCAGACTAGATGGGCCGAAAGGTTCTTATCTGCCGACATTTTTCTATGTTTCTATGTTTCTAATTCAAAGAGATTTGAAAAGTCACCGCACGTTCGATGACTTTTCCTTCTCTTCAATTCGGTGCGAATCGCCTTGACTGCTTAGGC
>RXON01003911.1:0-18464 GCA_009667805.1 Leptobrachium leishanense | reverse complement strand
AGGAACTCTTGTAAATGTCAATGTAGCAACGGCATACATACAATGTAATTCTATACAGTTTTAAGAATGTCTGTATTGTAGATGAAAAGAAAGAGAACTTGGATTTTACCTGCATTTGGTTGAAATGTACTTTCAATTCTTTGTATGCTACTCATCTGTACACCTCTGAAAGGGTTAAACATTTACAAAGTGTTTCCATAATAGAGGTGTGTAATTATGCATGACTCAATACCTTCTTAGTCTCTATTCAACTCAAGTGCACAATATAAGGAAGGTGATACATTCAGGCCCTAGCATGAGGACCCTGCGGGGGGTTGAATGATAATCATACTTGATAGCATCAAGTGCAATACCTTTTCCCCCAGAGAAAAGTATGAATAAAACATATTTTTTATCTTGCATCTCAAACCTTGCATATACGTTAAAAGTCAATGTAATTATTATTATTAGTGCTACGTTTGGGGAAAAATATGAGGGGGGGGGAATCATCATTGTTAGTCATGCACCCCTGTTTCTGATACTTGAAAATCCAAATAAATTATTATTGCTAAATAGCTGAATTTATGATAAACGGAATTTATAAACTGCATTTACGGGTGTTTTTTCCAAATATTTTAGCTGCAAAATGACAGCAACTGTTAGGAGTTACTAGAGATCAGACCTGCAGAAGAATAGGAATGACGTCCAATGGCAGGATACATCCGAGGCCGGCAGCCCAATCATGGTAGCACAGAATGATACGTATATCATAGTCTAGTAAGAGGACAGAAGCTGGGAAACCTGGTAAGCGTAGGAGTGCATACAGGGCGTACGTGGCTAAAAAAAAAAATCCTTTTTTTTTTCAGAAGACATTTTTTTCGTCCATAAACTAAATTAGTTGAACTATCGTTTCGTTTCAAAATTTCAGATTAATTCAGATGCTAAAGAAATCAATAAATGCTGCGGAATCGGGGTTAGGAATCGGGGTTAGGAATCAGGTTAGATTCTGTTTAGAAATTAGTGCTAGAAGCTAAAATTAGATTAGGGTTAGAAGCTAGTGTTAGGAATTAGGGAATCAAAGCTAGGAATTAGGGTTAGGGTCACATCTCACACTGGATTTGCCTGGCAGCATCGTCTTCGCTGCTCACTGGCCGGGCATCGACTCATGAAAGGAATCGCGGTGGTCACGTGGGAAACCGGGAGGCAGAGCCCGGCGTGATGATGCGGCACCGCCGGGTTTAAAACCACTAGCCGTCTATCTTCTCATTGCCCTGACATGGTTTTCACCTCCTCTCAGTGCTGTCCGCTTGTATTCTGTTTTTCTGCATTACTCTCTGGCATTACTGACCCCTGGCAAACGGCTGACATACTCTCTGGTAATACTTACCCCTGGCTACGATTGACATATTCTCTGTATCCCTGTTTATATCATTGGGTACTTGGATACAGTATACTGGTTCTAGGGTATAGTAAGCTTACCGACCATTCTAAGGATCGGAGGGTTAGGATAGACGTGCTGCGTATAGGGATCAGATACCGAGTTCTTGGAGGAAACGTGGCAGTTAGATTCAGGGCCGGACTGGGAATAAAAAGTAGCCCTGGAATTATTTTTTTATACCAGCCCCATATTGTGAGAAGTGCAAATGAAGAGGATAATAACAGGGTAATTCAAAGAGATTCGAAAAGTCACCGCACGTTCGGTGACTTTTCATTCAATTCGGTTAGTTTTGCCGATCCCATTTCGGTGACCCTGCAGTGTATTCAGCAAGCACCACAGGGTCCCTGAATTGCAGGGAAAGGCTGCCGCAAACCTGACGAAAACTAACCGCAAAACCCGGCGAATGCACGCCGAAAACACGCAAAAACATCTGGATTAACCCACCAAAAAACCCAAGCAGGAGCCGATCACACGCAGCGTAGCCGCCAGAAAAAGTCGACACCGCAGACGAAGGCAGTGAATATATTTGAAAAACAGTTTGCTTGAATGATTGAAAAGTGAAACGCTGTTTGCAAAAAAACTAAGTGAAAAGGTCTAAAATTTACATTTAAAATCCAATGAATGATAATAAGAAGGACTGTTACAGAAAAAATAAGGAAACTTAAAATAAAAAAAAACACTTTAAGAAAATGCTTAAAAAATACCCAAAAAAAATCTATTTTATAATGAACGGTTTATTAGATATTGAATTAAAACGGGAATATTTTTAACATTGAAGCCTATGGGATTCGCCTGAATAAATCCGCTGCATTAAACCACCGAATGGCAGGGCATGTCGGGAACCTGTCATTGCTGGTTTGTGTTCTCTGAATAGAGGAAGCATTGCTTCTCTATGAGGATTCACTGCCCTCGAACAGGCACCGAACAGGCATCGTATGTGCAGGCAATTCGCCAGGATTTGGCGAATTGCCTGCTCTCTGGATAGCCGAACGCTGATTTTCAGCGCTCGGTTACCTTTCTCAAGCAATTCAGAGCTCTTTGAATAACCCTGTAACAGTAAGATATGAAATCACAATCTATCACAGCAGCCCATGGTCTCATGTATTTGGTTGGGAACAACAGCGTTGTGTTCCCGTTAGACTCTCAGAGATTGGTTGAGAATATATATATATGTACGTAGTGATACCTTTTTATAAAATTGGACTAATGCTACAATTAACAGATAAGAGAGGAATCCTCTTGAAAGCTTGTCTTTTAAATGTTACATTAGTCCAGTAAAAAAGGTATCACTACGCACTGCTATACTCTTAATTTTGGCATCTGGACTAACAAGTCTTATCAAAATCTAGAGATCTCCAAATAATTGTTATAAAAAGAAACATTACATTAAAAAAAAATAATTATGGTCATTTCAGCTCCCACTGAGCTCCATACATGTATACCCAGACAAAATCACCCCCCCCCCCAGATACATGTATACCTAGACAAAAATCAGACCCCAGATACAGGGCCATCTTTAATTTTGACTGGGCCCTGGGGAAACCTTTCTTGGCCCCCCCATGCACATTTTTCTCTCCACCCCAAAAACTGCGCTTTGTTTTCATTTACATGGTTACTTTTGGCATCATTTGGAAGCTCTGATCACAGCCCACTGCAGACGTATTATTTTTGTATTTCATTTTTTTTTAGAATATTACTCACACATGCACATGGAGACCCTGCCCCACTCTCACACCATGCATGCTGCACACACACAGGTTGCAAACACTCAAACTGCAAACATACACACAGGTTGCAAACACACACACACACACAGGTTGCAAACACACACAGACACACACACAGGTTGCAAACACACACACACACACGTTGCAAACACACACACACACGTTGCAAACACACACACACACACACATTGCAAACACACACACACACGTTGCAAACACACACACACACGTTGCAAACACACACACACACGTTGCAAACACACACACACACGTTGCAAAACACAACACACACACACATTGCAAACACACACACACACATTGCAAACACACACACACGTAGTAAACACACACACACACGTTGCAAACACACACACACACACATTGCAAACACACACACACACACATTGCAAACACACACACACACATTGCAAACACACACACACACGTAGTAAACACACACACACGTTGCAAAAACACACACACACACACACATTGCAAACACACACACACATTGCAAACACACACACACACATTGCAAACACACACACACACATTGCAAACACACACACACATTGCAAACACACACACACACGTAGCAAACACACACACACGTAGCAAACACACACACACGTAGCAAACACACACACACACGTAGCAAACACACACACACACGTTGCAAACACACACACACACGTTGCAAACACACACACACACGTTGCAAACACACACACACATTGCAAACACACACACACGTTCCAAACACACACACGTTCCAAACACACACATGTTGCAAACACACACATGTTGCAAACACACACACACATTGCAAACACACACACATTGCAAACACACACACACACGTTGCAAACACACACGTTGCAAACACACACACACACACATTGCAAACACACACACACACACACATTGCAAACACACACACGCACGTTGCAAACACACACACACACGTTGCAAACACACACATTGAAAACACACACACGTTGCAAACACACACACGTTGCAAACACACACACACACGTTGCAAACACACACTGTTCTGTTTCTCCACCAAAGCACTGAGAATGTGATCTCTTAACTTACTGTTGTGATGAGATGGCTATAACTCCCAGTCTAGATGAATTACAGGCAGTGACTCAATCGAGATGACACCTTGAAGATCTGTTGAAGTTTTATTCCAAAACTGTAGAAAATCCACAACAATATACATCCGATAGATTCATTATGATTTTTTTGACCTGAGTCCATAAGGCTTGCAAAGGATTACTGGGAAAGGAACAAGGGTGGAGCTATCTGAACAGGAAATCCCTGCGCCATGAGGAAGGGAGGAGAGAAACCCAGGGATAGATAAGACATGTGCAATTCTTAAAGGCATATCACAAGTCATGTGAAACATGACACTCCACGTCAAAATCTATGATTTCTATAATTAAATAACTTTGACTAAAGTTCAAAACAAATAAGTGATTATTTTCCAGGAACATCTGAAAAATAAAAGGGAAGGGAAGAACAAGAGAAAAGAATGCAACATTAACAATTCTTGCAGATCTTGATCTTGATGGTCCAGACTGTGTCAAGAACAGTCAGTGAGCCCATCTTCAGAGGGGAAGCAGCAGCAACGTGCACCAATCCTTCTTACCTCCCTTTGAGTCAAATTGATGACTTGTGAGGCTCGTCTTCTTCTTGGGCAGAAGGAGTACTAGTTCCTTTATAGGCCTGAAGTAAAAGTGTGGAGAATCTTCTTTCATGAATAAGTTGTAAAGTTTTCTGGTCCAGTACCAGTCCAGGAATTTTCTTGCGACTCCAATCATGCGTTCCCAAGAGTCTCCCATGTGAAAGGAGTGAGGTGGGTTGTATTCCCATTTACACTTGTCACCACTCAAGAAGTTCAGTATCTTTTTGGTCGAGAGGCATCCTGAATTGTGGGGGGCCTTTACAGATGTGCCACTTGTGACATTCTTTGTTCGTGTCAGAGCTGTTTGTAAACTGAAGAGCAATGTGAATAAGGCGTGCAATGGCTCTTACAACAGAAGACCACATAGAAAGGCGTTCAAAACGATGAGGACTCACCCTTACCCTTTCTTTCACAGAGGTGTTGAGTGTAACGGTAACAGCTCTAAGTTCTTTATCCAATTCTGGATCAACCAGTTCAAATGTAGAAATTTGAGATGAGGTCTTCATTCAAGAGTATTGGTGGGATAGCCATAATGTGTCCAGAAATGCAGTAGCAGGTACTGTACGCGTACCTCGATCAGCAGGGTTGAAGTTAGTGGACACATAGTGCCATTGTTCAGGTGCAGAGAATTTTCTTATACGTTCCACTCTTTTGCCTACATACACGTGGAACTGTCTTGTCTGATTATGTATCAGCGTGTGTGTGTGTGTGTACGGCCATGCACTTTCTACCATGCGAGTGAGACTTATAGATCACGTTCCAGCGTGCACACGTGGGGGGGACAGGGCAGGTGAGCTTTTGCGTAGGGAGGCTTTTTGGATTTTTACGCTCGAGACTCTGTCCCCGAAAGGACTAAATGAGTTTAATTCTTTTGGTTCTTTCCTTTCAGCCAGGTAGAGTTTTTCCATCGGCTTATTTTCGTCGTAGTTTGTTGTAGTTTTGTCCGTAACAGCGGTTTTCTAGGGGTCCTAGTGACCTCATTGTTTATAATATTGCTTAAAAGTTATTTTACTGCGTATATACAGTAGCATTCAATATAAGCAGATTGTTTAGTTTCAGGTTAAGCTGAGGTTTTGCTGCAGGTTATAAATGCATGTAGTTTTGGATTTTTCTATACTAGCATATTATGGTTAGTTTTATAGCTAGTCTTTATAAAAAAAATTCTGTTTTTTATGTGCTTTGTTTCTTATGTGCATCTATTTCTTAGCTGCATGACAATAATCTTTCTGTTTTTATGTTTTTTGTTTAATGTGTTTACTTTTATTTTTATTCTTTCTCTTAAATTTTTGTTTCTGTGATAGGTTGGGTTGGAGTGTTTTGTTTATTAGTTTACCATATCGCGCTGGCCTTACGCTGCGCTGCGTCCGCGTCCGGAGCCGGCGTCCTGTTGCCATGGTTGCGGTTTTCCGACCGCCGGGCACTGGACTTCCGGTTTTCGGCGGCGTACGCAGGGCGGCGTGTTCATCAGTGTTCACAGGTGTGTATGTTTTTACTTCATTATAAAATGCATGTCTTTATTGGTGTTTTTGTATTCCTGAAGAAAGTCCATGTTGGACTGAAACGTTGAAGAATTTATTCATTATTAAATCGTTTTGGCTTAGACTCCGTGATGCGGTCTCTCTCTTGAATCTCCTCATATATATATATATATATATATATTATATATATATATATATAAAAAAAATTTGTATTATTATTTATAGGTATAATGTATTAAGTGTGTGTGTGTGTGTGTGTGTAATATATTATAGTTTTGTATATACTTATAGGATACATGTATTAAGTGTGTGTGTGTTTCTCCATATGTATTCAGTCCTGTGCTGGTAGACCTAATTGCTACTCTGAGAAAAATATGCATACATATATACAATGTATTCAGTATGTGTAGCTAGGCACATTTGACACTGCTCAATTAACCGTAGAACCATTTGTTCTTATCTATTTCCCCCCCTCCGGTCTGAACCACTGAGTTTACGGATTTTATTGCACCCCAAACCCCCTCTGATCTTATGTGTCTTTTTTGTGTTTTTTTTATTTATTTATTTCTCTCTCAGCAAGCTTCTTCTTACGTCGCTTCCTCACCCATCAGACCCAGGCAGCAACTCACTCTGGTTCTCCTGGACTTTTTCCACCCTACCCTCCCCTCACCCACCCACCCCACAGTTTTCATTTGATTTATACCCTCCTATCACACTCCTTACGCAGCTGCAATACATTCCCTCATTAAATCCCTGCTTTCTCTACTCTCACCCCCACCTTTCTCTATAATGTATATACCACTACTACTTCTCTTTTCTCTCACCTCCCTTCTCTCCAAAGCTACCCTCGCCCTCTATACACCTTTCCAATTGCCCCAGGATGGAAATCAAGTCCCTATACACCCCAGCCTGCTTGGTTCTTCTAACCTGTCAGCTGAGTGCTGGTGGAGAGTACTAAAGTCCAGCCCTCCTACCCCCACTCAGAGATTTAATACTGTGCAATTACAGTATCACCAAAATAAAACTCTGTCCAAATTTCTATTCATTCTGCTACTTTCCCTGGCAAACGATGTGGAATCTAACCCTGGTCCTATAGGTGACACAACCTTTAGTCTCCCCACTAAAAAAGCCTCTCATTCGTGCACTGTAACATCCGAAGTTTACTCCCTAAATTGGATGAGCTTCAGGCTTGGTGTTGCTATTACAAACCCAAAGTCTTGTGCTCACAGAGTCGTGGTTAACCCCAAAAGTACCAGACTCTGCCATATCAATACAGGGGTATTCATGTTATAGAAAAGACAGAGCAAAGAGAGGAGGGGGAATTGTTATTTATGTTGAGGAGTCCATAAAGTTCACCCCCTTACAGACTTCTAGCTCTCCTGTCACCTTTGATTTCCTCTCTGGTATAATTGAGATCCCATTCAGTAAATCAATCATTGTTGCTGGGTTGTATCGTCCACCGAGCTCTCCAGTGCACTCCCTCTCTGACATAATCAAATCCTTAATAACCTACTTGCCCAAAACCAAAAAAGTGAACTGCTGGTCCTCGGCGATTTTAATACAGATTGGCTAAATCCTAAAAACAATAAACACTGCACACTGTTTAAAACTTTGCAGCTAACTCAATTAATCTCCTCCCCCACTCGCATTAATATGAAAAGCCCTAACCATACCTTGCTGGACTGGATTCTCTCCTCATCTCCTGATAGAATACAGGAGGCAGGCGTTCTTGCTAATAGCTTTAGTGACCATTGTCTAGTGTATTGCGTGCGCAAAATAAAGGCCTTGAAATCTCCCCCAAAGGTAATAACCACCAGGTCTTTCAAGAAATTTATTCTTGAATCCTTCCTAAGTGATCTCATACAGCTCCCCTGGTACAGGCTAAACCTAATCCCAGACCTAGACTGTGCAGTTGAATACTTTCAGTCTGAGCTCCTGCAAGTCTGGAATTCCCATGCCCCGCTGCGTAAAGTGCGAGTAAAAGGGGCCCATCTCCCCTGGGTTACAGCTGACCTCACGCATATGTACCAGTTTAGAGACTCCCTGTGGTCAAAGTTCAAGAGTACTGGATCCATGAACGATCACTGTGAATACCGAAAATGCCGGAATGAATGCACAAAAGAAACAAAATGGCTAAAGCCCAATACTTCAATGAAAATTTAAACAATAACATATCAAAACCCAGAAATTTTTGGAAAATCATAAGTAACATACAAGCACCCCCCAGCCACTCCCAACCAGCTGCTTTAAAAGTAAACAACCAAACTGTACAACACCCCCTAGATGTAGCAAATGCTTTTAATAATTATTTTGTTGGATGCGCCACCACCCTCATTGCTAAGCTAGGAAATGAAACGCAATCAGAAAGGCCGCACGCAGGTCAGGACCCACCAACAGTGCAAAACCCCGTAACCCAGACATATTCAGTTTTAGGCCTGTGCCTGTCAGTGCCATCACTAAACTTCTCCGTAACCAAAAAATGAAATACCAGTCTGGACCTGATCAAATCCCAGCAATGCTGCTGAAAATCAGTGCACCAGCAATTGCTAAACCTGTCGCAACCCTGATTAATGAATCACTGGCGACTGGATACATACCCATACTCTGGAAGACTGCAAGGGTGGTACCTATCCATAAAAGTGGAGACAATACTTTGGTATCCAACTACCGCCCAATATCACTGCTCCCTGTAATGTCAAAAATTCTGGAAAAATGTGTCTACACTCAATTACGTGATTATTATCAGTATCAGAACTATTTAACCCCAGATCAATCAGGCTTTCGTCCAAACCATTCAACTACAACTGCCCTTTTAAAAGTTTGTAATGATATCCAAGCGGGCATGGAACAAGGAAATCTAACTGGAGCCATCTTCCTTGACTTTGCCAAGGCTTTTGACACAGTAGACCATGGCATCCTATTACAAAAACTTAAAAACTCTGGTATTGGTGATAGTACGTTAACCTGGTTCCAATCATATGTGTCTGACAGGTCTCAATTTGTGTCCATTTCTGACAGCACTTCCCTTCCCTCCCAGTCACGTGCGGTGTACCCCAAGGCTCGATACTTGGCCCCTGCTATTCACAATATTCATAAACGATCTGCCCAATGTCTGCAAAGCTTCAACTGTACACATGTACGCAGACGACACGGTAATCTATACCAGCAAACCAAATCTCCCGCAGCTGGAGGCCGTGCTGCAAGAAGAATTCACAGGGGTAGAAAAGTGGATAGCAAATAACAAACTTTTTCTAAATACTGACAAAACGGTTACAATGCTCTTTGGAACCGCACCTAAACTACACAAATTGCAAACACCCCATCTATGTGTTGGGACAAAATCAAACGGCACACTGACCACAGTCACCTCTCTCAAATACCTAGGTATGTGGTTAGACCCAAATCTATCTTTTGGCCCCCACATCGAAAAACTCTCATCTAAACTTTACCCCAAACTAGGTGCCCTGTACAGAAACAAATCCTGCCTGAGCCCGCGGTAAGAAAGCAGATTGTACAACAAATGCTTATGCCAGCCATTGAATACGGAGATGTAGTGTATGCAGCCGCCCCGCAAACACACCTCCAGAAACTTACTACATTGTATAACTCATTCTGTCGCTTTGTGCTACAATGTAACTACATGACCCACCATTGTGACATGTTAAAGAACTAAACTGGCCATCGCTGGACTCTAGACGCACCCTTCACCTTTCCAACCTGGTGTTTAAGAGCTTTTCTGGGAAGCTACCACCCTACCTGAATATGCTGCTTCCCCAGCAGTTCCCTCATCCTATAACCTCAGATCCAGGACCAGCACCTTACTTGCAATACCGCAATACAAAAAGAAAATGGCTCGATCCTCATTTTCCTACAGAGCACCGCAAATATGGAATAACCTCCCAGACGCCGTCAAATCTTCCCCCAGTCTAAAGTCCCTTAAGAGCTCCCTATTAGCATACCTCAATACGAAATGCACCTGTAAACATGTAACATAATGACTTTATTTCCTCCATATTTATTTTTCTGTTAATCTGTATATTGGTCTTGTGTTAATATCTTGCATTTTACTGTTAATCTGTATATTTGGTCTTGTTTAATATCTTGCATTTACTATTTGTATTTCTGTAACCACTCAATGTTCTCGAACCCAGGACATACTTGAAAACGAGAGAAATCTCAATGTATCCTTCCTGGTAAAATCCTTTATAAAAAAAAATAAATAAATAAATAAGTCTTCTAGCACTATTTTACTAATCTGTGTAAAAGTCAAAGGAGCTGATTTCAGTGTCTGTTTCAATTCTATAAGCTCCAGCAATTTCCACACCTAACACAGCTGCGCAAAGTTCAAGCCTTGGAATCGTATGTGCAGGTTTTGGTTGTGTGAGTTGGACTTGCCCATGATAAATTCTAGACTTGCTCCACCGCTGGGATCTGTGACCCGAAGATAAGCCACTGCAGCTATGGCTTCGTTGGATGCATCGGAGAAGACATGGATTTCTCTTCTGGTGGCATTCTTTAACGATGAAGGGGTGTAAGCACGTGGTATCTGGAGTTGTTCTAACGCTTGTAGAGATTGTTTCCAGGATTCCCACCTTTGTTGTTTCTCCTTGGGTAAGGGGGTATCCCAGTCTGAGCTTTCAGAAGTAAGCTGTCTCAGCAGTATTTTACCCTGAATGGTGGATCATAAATACTGTTCACTGTAGACAGAACTCCTCGCTTTGTGAAGGGTTTATCACAGGTTGATGCTTGAAATGTGAACGTGTCTTGCTTAACGTTCCAAAGCAATCCAAGACTGCACTGTGTAATGGAAAGGTCCGTTCCTAGTTGGAATTTCTTCACACTGACAGCGTAGTCATCAGAGGGAAAGGCTCTCATGGCCTTGTCGCTGTTCGAAATGATTTTGTGAAGTCTGAGGTTTGCAGTGGCAAGCATGTTCTGAGTTCTAGTGAGAAGGTCAATAGCTTCTTCTTCTGTAGGCAGAGATTTGAGTCCGTCGTCTACATAGAAGTTCTTTTCGACGAACTGTCGTGCATCAGACCCAAATTCTTTCTCTCCTTCTTGAGCCGTTTTCCTCAGTCCATAAATTGCTACTGCAGGAGAAGGACTATTACCGAAAACATGTACCTTCATCCGGTAGTCTATGACTTCATCATTGACATCATTATTGCGATACCATCGGAATCTGAGGAAGTTTCTGTTGTCTTCACGGACGATGAAACAATCTGCTGAATGTCAGCCATAATAGCAATTGGTTCTTGTCTGAAGCGAAGTAAAACTCCTATGAGGTTGTTGTTCAGATTAGGCCCAGTGAGAAGACTGTCATTGAGGGAGACACCTTCATGTCGAGCACTTGAGTCGAAGACCACCCTAATCTGATCAGGCTTGCGAGGATGATAGACACCAAAGCATGGAAGATACCAGCATTCTTCTCCTTCCTTAAGCGGAGGTGCAGGCTCAGCATGATCTCTCAAGCACTTTCTGCATAAAGTCCACAAAGTATCTTTTCATCTCAGGTTTCCGATTCAAACTGCATTGTAAAGAAGTAAAACGTGCTTCTGCATGTTCTCTGTTGTTTGGTAGTCTCTTTCTTGGAGTACGGAATGGTAGAGGTGCTACTAGACATGTGCATTCGTTTTAGTACTAAAACGATTTAGTCCGAATTTTGGGATAATTTAGTTTTCGTTTGACTCAAGAGAAACGAAACTGCTCAGTACAAAAAACGAAAGAAACTAAAATAAAATGCACTACATTTTAGTTTCAGTCCTTTTTGTGATATTACATTGATGCGTGAAGGAGACCAGCAATGAAGATCGCAACATCCAAAGTTCTGCACCCTCCACATGCCAATGCAGTAGGATGTTCTATACAGAGAGGGGCATTAATTAATGCAGGAGGATGTTCTATACATTATACAGAGAGGAGCCATTTTTTTTAGCCCTTTAAATCCAGTGGCTGTGAGTGCTGAGATCAGCTGCTTGTTACATTATCTCTCAGTACAATGTATCAGGCTCAGATGTTACAGTAACTGACTGTAACAGCGCTCAGAGTTTCAGTAAAACAAGGAAATAATATTGTTATAACCTCATATATAAAAATATTATTTACTAGTTTTACTGAAACTCTGAGCGCTGTGATGAGCAGCAGTCAGTTACTGTAACAGCTTTGCCTGACACGGGGCAGTATTACAATGTTGGTGCTAACTGTTGTAAACTTAAAACCTCCATAGGCTATAATGGCTCTGGGAAGTTTACAACAGCTCTGGTTAAGTTAGCACCAACTATGTAATATGGCCCACATTGTGCTGAGAGTGAGAGATACTGTAACAAGCAGCGATCTCAGCCCTCTGAGGAGCCACTACAATAATAATTGATTGTATCCACTGGTTTTCGGATGAATGAAATTAGTTTTCATACTAAAGAACTGAAAACGAATTTCTTTAGTAACTAAATAAATTGCATTTTAGGACTAATCCATTAGTTCAAAACGAAATTTTGTGCTGTGCACATGTCTAGGTGCTACCCAGCTGTTGGAATCATCTGGTGGAACTCTTTACTCATGGTTTTCAGGAATTCTTTGTCTTCCATGGTAGCTGCCAACTCATTGTCTTTAGATGTTACCCCAAACACTGTGTTGCCGATGTTTTCATCCCAGAAATTAAGAGCTTTCTCTTCGTCCTGTATGTGTCGTTGTGCGCTCTTATGAAGCAGTCTTTCCTTCACATGATATTGGTGTGGTCGTCGTGCAGAACAAGAAGTCCGACCATTTGGCAGGACGTGTGTTTTAAAGGAGGACACAGAGTAAGGTTTTCTGCCTTTGTCTCGACAAACATTGCCTATGATGACCCAGCCTAGATCCAGACACTGAGCATATGGAGCTTCATGTGGACCGTTGATTTGTTGACGAACTTTGTGCACCCTTAAGATGTCTCGGCCGAGCAACAGTAGGATCTCAGCACTTCCGTCGAGGGCTGGTATTTGGTAGGCTATGTCCTTCAAGTGAGAATGGTGCAAGGCAGCTTCCGGAGTAGGGATCTCCTCTTTGTTGCTTGGAATCTGGTTGCACTCAGTGATAGTGGGCAAAGGTATTTCCACATTGTCGTTCAGAGGAGCAACCACAAGACCGCTGGCTCTCCTACCTAAGACTTCTGTAGTGCCGGTGCAAGTAGTTAGGGTATATGGTAGAGCATTTTCTTTTATGTTCAAAAGTTCAAAAAATTGTGTTGTTGCAAGAGATCTGTTACTCTGATCATCCAGAATGGTATATAGTCTTATGGCCTTTTCAGGTTGACCGCTTGGGTATACACGAACCAAACATATCTTTGCGCAGGATTTGTCACAGAGTCCTTCTCCACAGACTTCCGTACATGAAGAGAACACTGAGGTGGAAGGTACTGCTTGATCTGTGTGCTCCCCGCCTTGCTTTGCCTCAGGAGGATTGTTTGTGGGCTTAGTAAAGTTGTGCGGATATGGATGAAGAGCTTGTACATGGTCATCGCTGTCACACTCTATGCATTTAATGATAGCTTTACAGTCCTTTGCAAAGTGTTCTGTGGAGGCGCAGCATTTGTAGCAGACCCCAAATTTCTTTAAAAGTTCTTTACGTTCTTGTAGGGTTTTCTTTCTGAAGCCAATACATTTCTTAAGTGGATGCGGTTTGTTATGTATGGGACATTGGCGATTTGGGTTCTCGATGTCTTGTTTTGTTCAGTCTTTTCAAGAACTGTAGCAGGTGCAGGTAGAACAGTGGTCCTTTTCACGGACACTGGTCCTCGATGGTCTCTGTGTGTCATACGTGTGTTTGTAGGTCTTGGGGGGGTGAACTGAGAGGGTTACCTTCACCATAGGAGAAACTTGGGTCATTCTTTGTGTCTGCAATTCGTTTGATGAACTCACAGAAGTAGGAAAAAAAGGAGAAAGGCAACTTGATGTTTTTCCTTGTATTTTGATCCAAGCGCTGCCCAATTTTCTTGAAGTCCATACGGTAGCTTGAGAACAATAGGGTTGATGCCACGAGGGGTGTCAAGGTAACTGAGACCAGGTAAGCGGATGTCAGCTTTAGCGAGTTGAAGCTCCAATAAAACATCGCTGAGTCTTGAAACTTTAAGTTCTCTCTAGCGGAAATCCTTGGGAAGCTGTGCAATCTTTTGAATAAGGCATCTTCAATGGCTTCTGGACTGCCAAAGGTACGTTCAAGTCTGTCCCAAGCAGCATTAAGGCCTGCAGCAGGGTTGTCAATATGAACCGTTTTGAGCCTCTTGATGCGTTCAGTAGACTGGGGACCTAGCCATCTTATGAGCAGATCTAATTCTTCTGTAGCAGTGATGTCTAGGTCACTCATTGTGGCTTTAAAGGTGGATTTCCATCCTCTGTAATTTTCAGGCTTGTCATCAAACTTGGTGAGGCCTGTCTTTGTGAGCTCTCTGCGAAGCATGTGTAGCGCTGTGTTAAATCTTGCTGCTGGCAGTACCTATTTTTGGCCACAAGATGGAGACAATCGCGATTAGAGACACGGGACATTGGGACTACATTTCCCGGCGTGCTTTGCAAAGAGACAGGAAGTGGGTGGGACACAGGACGCTTACTTCCCGAACCTCGTGGAGAACGCGCCAGAGCGCGCGAGGGAACGAGAGAGAGAGCAGACGCAGTGCAAGACATCGCAGGAGGGCCTAGGCCAGAGCGCAAGTGAGACCTGTCAGTTCCTTTATCGGGTCATTCAGCCTAAAGAGAAGGAGACCTCCAAGTTCCAGAGATTGCTGCAGATCAAAGAAACCGAAGACCTCGAGTGAGGAGTTGCCGCGAGCTGATCGGATACGGAGAGCAGGCGGTGAGCGGGACAAGTCGTGGACAAGCAACAGAGAGTCAGACAACGGATCCGGCCGCTAGTATCCCCAGTCAAAATCGAGCGGAGAGACGTCCTGGGTCAGCGGAGCCTAAAGCAACCGGTGGATGGGTGAGAGGCCTCCAAGGCCGTATGTAATTAAGGAACACGCTGCTGTTTTCTCTTTAAAGTCCACAGGGCCCCAACTTGACTAGTCGAAGACATTCCTTAAGTAAATTCACTGGCCAGTTGAACAGTACCCGGGTACCACACCCACATACACACCTTTTACACTCCGGGACTTAAACCTGTGCAGGACTCATTCTGTTACGAATCGGAACGGAGTAAAGATACGTTCCGAAATATATTTTTCTCTTTTCCGCTGCGCGTTTATCGTAATACGAAGAGATTGTATTTTTGGGGTTCGCTACGTGTCCTTGTTTTTCGAACTATCGGGTATTGCATTCCTTTTTCTGTTCGGTTGCGAATATTTTATTCTTCCGAAATACGAAGCCTCGTGTTTCGTTTCTTTTCCGCTACGCGTTTTTACCGCGATACGAAAGTACTGTGATAGTATCTGTGAATACCATGTCTCAACATCTGCTTACTATTCTAGTAAACTATTTAAATTATAAAACTCACAACGGTGTTGGAGTATATTTATTCCCTAGTGCGGGGAGACTGACCCGTGGTTCATTTTCAGCAGCTCCTCCGGGAGTGAGCGCTACACGTGGGGGCTCGTTTCCAGGATCCAGTCTCTGGAAAAACCGGCATCTAAAGGGTTAAATATGGATCCAGACACTGTTGCCGAGTGGTGTGAGGAGCACAGTGGTCAGTTAGAATGTTGTATAGTCATGGATATTCCCGCAGACACTTGGGCCGAAGATCAGATTCGCCAGGCTGTGGCCGTGCTGACACCAGACCATCGGGGGTTAATACTGGACATTGTAAAGAACACAGATACCTCTCACACGTATGTTCTTCTTGAATGGAGAAAGGGTGTTCCACCATGTTTTCAGGGCGCGAGCGTGAAACTGGCCGATGAGGTGGAAGTCCAACTAATTCAGCCAAGTGCGCCACGTGGCGAATCCGCAAGTGTTCCCGCGCCTAGTCCGTTGGCCATGATCGGGCCAGAATTTATCGTGGCTATTGGAGATCTATTGGCGAAATGTCAGAAAACAAGCCCTCCTCACACTAACTTCAGTTATCGACGGTTAAGGAATTTTACAGGAAATGTACCAACTCCGGCGGGAGAAGAAACCTTTGAAGAATGGGTGGAACAGGCGATGCAGGCTCTGGATGAGTGGGATGTCCCTGAGGCCCAGAAAAAGCAAAGGATCATCGAGAGCTTAAAGGGACCCGCGTCGGAAGCGGTGAGAAACCTGAAACTGAGTAGAAAAGATTGTACTGCTTTAGATTACTTAAACGTTCTTGAAGAAGTTTTTGGGCGAACTGAAAAGGCGGCCGAACTGGTATATCAGTACGAACACACCTATCAGAGAAGAGGTGAAAGGATGACCGAGTATATGAGGCGCCTAGATAAGATTCTACACCAGATACTCCTGAAGAAAGGGCCGAACCGGCCGAAGTAGATAAGATCCGAATAAAACAGATCCTGAGGGGCTCTCAACCTTTAGATCCAGTAATGATGCAGCTGAGAAGCAGAGCAGGTAACCAAGAGTTAAAGTACCTGGAACTGATCCGAGTTGTGTACGAGAGGAAGAGGCTTTACTGGAAGAGAAATCCTTCAGGCGGGGGAAAAGGGCTTATGCACAACCTGTGAGACATAACGACGGTCTGCGGCCTGAAAGCGACTCTCTAGATACTTGTGGATCTGACGAGGACGAACAAGAACACCTAGTCGTTTTTAAATCTACAGAGAGGGCTGCCAAAGAATCGAACCTCCCTGAACGTGGTGAATTGTCCAAAACCGTCAAGAAAGTACAGGAAGCTCAAGTTGAATTGCAACAAGCGCACGCGGAACTGTGCCGAGTGTTGATGAAGGTGACCGAAATGCAGGCAGAAATGCAGAAATTCCTCACAGGTATGCAGACGACGGGAGTTGCTGTGGCATCTGGTCCAAGTCCTTTAACCAAATCTCAACAAGCAACTACGTCTCCGCTCTCTAAGAAGAGATGTTTCGGTTGTGGAGAAATGGGCCATTTCCGCGCACAGTGCAAAGGCCGAAAGCCTGAGAAGGATAGAGTCGAGGGACTGTTGGAAGCCTTAGAAGGACTGTTATCTACCTCACCGGCGGGAAACGCCAGAGGGCACAAGTGAAGGAGCAACTTAGGTTCCCGAAGGTTGAACCCCGCTCCAAAAACCAAGCCAAGACTAAGAGGACGAGAGGGCCCAAAGCCGAGCCAACTGCTGAACCTGCCAAAACTGAAAGAGTCACTCCCTTAGCATCCGGGTCTACGTCATGGGGAGGCAATGCACACCCAAAGCCTACACGGGCCAAGAAAAAGGCCAGGGTACAGCAAACTGGGTCTAAGCGTCCGGATACCGCCACCAAGTTTCCTGACCAACTGATAGGTCCTTCTCCTATTGTGCCAATCCAAGTGGAAGGAGTCTACACTAAAGCCCTGTTAGATTCAGGGGCTCAAGTGACCTTGATCTACAAAGACTTCTACGAGAAACACTTAAAGCACATTCCTCTGCAAGAATTGAAGGATTTGGAAATATGGGGTATCGGCACTGAGAAGCTCCCTTATGACGGGTACCTGCAAGTGAAGTTGGAGATCGGATCTGAAGTCATCGGGCAGTCTGGGGGTTGCGATGCATTGGCCATTGTGTGTCCTCGACCCTCAGGTGCGAACAGAAGCTCCCTGATAGTGGGGACGAATACTGACCTAGTGCGGCGTCTCCTAACACCTATTGTATTGGAAGAAGGTTCGACTCAAGGAGTACACCCAATGTTACGTCCGGTCTATCAGAGGATGGTCGAAGAGCGAAAGGCACCTGCCGAGGTGGGAAGACTGTGGAGACTGGGTGGAACAGAGAAGGTTCTGCAAGCAGGAGAAGTAGCGAGTTTCCGGGCTTCAGTCAAGTTGAACGGATCGCAACCAGGTCCCTATGTGGTGCTGGGAACCGATTTTAATCATGGGAGTGAAACCGGAGTCGAAGTAATTCCTGAAATAATTCCACCAAAGCTCTGAAGAGAACACGAGGAAGAGTCTCGGTCAGCGGTATGCAATGTGACAGATTCTCCAGTAGTCCTTAAAGCACGAATGCCTATCGGGCAAGTAGAGTCTGCTACACCCCTCTCTACTGATTCAGGAGGGGGAGTGGATAAAGAGATTCCAGATGAAAGATTCTACCCCCAAGACGCTCCT
>RXON01003910.1:0-76171 GCA_009667805.1 Leptobrachium leishanense | reverse complement strand
AGTGTACATTCCCTCTGTATTACTATCCTCTCTCTCTGTATAGTGTACATTCCCTGTATGTATAACTATCCTCTCTCTGTATAGTGTACATTCCCGCTGTATTACTATCCTCTCTGTAAGTGTACATTCCCTCTGTATTACTATCCTCTCTGTATAGTGTACCTTCCCTCTGTATTACTATCTCTCTGTATAGTGTACATCCCTCTGTATACTTATCTCTCTCTGTATAGTGTACATTCCCTCTGTATTATATCCTCTCTGTATAGTGTATATCCCTCTGTATTACTATCCTCTCTTATAGTGTATATCTCCTCTGTATTACTATCCTCTCTCTCTGTATAGTGTCATTCCCTCTGTATTACTATCCTCTCTCTGTATAGTGTACATTCCCTCTGTATTACTATCCTCTCTGTATAGTGTTACATTCCCTCTGTATTACTATCCTCTCTGTATAGTGTACATTCCCTATATAACTATCCTCTCTCTGTATAGTGTACATTCCCTCTGTATACTATCCTCTCTGTATAGTGTACATTCCCTCTGTATTACTATCCTCTCTGTATAGTGGTACATCCCTCTGTATTACTATCCTCTCTCTGTATAGTGTACATTCCCTCTGATTACTATCCTCTCTCTGTATAGTGTACATTCCCTCTGTATTACTATCCTCTCTGTATAGTGTACATTCCCTCTGTATTACTATCCTCTCTGTATAGTGTATATTCCCTCTGTATTACTATCCTCTCTCTGTATAGTGTACATTCCCTCTGTTACTATCTTCTCTGTATAGTGTACATTCCCTCTGTATTACTATCCTTCTGTATAGTGTACATTCCCTCTGTATACTATCCTCTGTATAGCTACATTCCTCTGTATTACTATCCTCTTCTGTATAGTGTAAATCCCTCTGTATTACTATCCTCTCTGTATAGTGTACATTCCTCTGTATTACTATCCTCTCTCTGTATAGTGTACATTCCCTCTGTATTACTATCCTCTCTCTGTATAGTGTACATTCCTCTGTATTACTATCCTCTCTCTCTGTATAGTGTACATTCCCGCTGTATTACTATCCTCTCTGTATAGTGTACATTCCCTCTGTATTTACTATCCTCTCTGTATAGTGTACATTCCCTCTGTATTACTATCTCTCTCTGTATAGTGTACATTCTCTCTGTATTACTATCCTCTCTCTGTATAGTGTACATTCCCTCTGTATTACTCCTCTCTGTATAGTGTACATTCCCTCTGTATTACTATCCTCTCTGTATAGTGTACATTCCCTCTATAGTTACTATCCTCTCTGTATAGTGTACATTCCTCTGTATTACTATCCTCTCTGTATAGTGTACATTCCCTCTGTATTACTATCCTCTCTGTATAGTGTACATTCCCTCTGTATTACTATCCTCTCAGTATAATGTACATCCCTCTGTATACTTATCCTCTCTGTATAGTGTAACATTCCTCTGTATTACTATCTCTCTCTCGTAGTATAGCGTACATCCCCTGTATTACTATCCTCTCTGTATAGTGTACATTCCCTCTGTATTACAATCCTCTCTGTATAGTGTACATTCCCTCTGTATTACTATCCTCTCTCTGTATAGTGTACATTCCCTCTGTATTACTATCCTCTCTGTATATACACATTCCCGCTGTATTACTATCCTCTCTGTATAGTGTACATTCCCTCTGTATTACAATCCTCTCTGTATAGTGTACATTCCCTCTGTATTACAATCCTCTCTGTATAGTGTACGTTCCCTCTGTATTACTATCCTCTCTGTATAGTGTACATTCCCTCTGTATTACTATCCTCTCTCTGTATAGTGTACATTCCCTCTGTATTACTATCCTCTGTATAGCGTACATTCCCTCTGTATTACTATCCTCTCTGTATAGTGTACATTCCCTCTGTATTACTATCCTCTCTGTATAGTGTACATTCCCTCTGTATTACTATCCTCTCTCTGTATAGTGTACATTCCCTCTGTATTACTATCCTCTCTCTGTATAGTGTACATTCCCTCTGTATTACTATCTTCTCTGTATAGTGTACATTCCCTCTTATTAACTATCCTCTCTCTGTATAGTGTACATTTCCTCTGTATTACTATCCTCTCTCTGTATAGTGTACATTCCTCTGTATTACTATCCTCTCTCTGTATAGTGTACATTCCCTCTTATTACTATCCTCTCTGTATAGTGTACATTCCCTTATTACTTCCTCTCTCTGTATAGTGTACTTCCCTCTGTATTACTATCCTCTTCTGTATAGTGTACATTCCCTCTGTATTACTATCCTCTCTGTATAGTGTACATTCCCTCTATATTACTATCCTCTCTCTGTATAGTGTACATTCCCTCTGTATTACTATCCTCTCTGTATAGTGTACATTCCCTCTGTATTACTATCCTCTCTCTGTATAGTGTACATTCCCTCTGTATTACTATCCTCTCTCTGTACAGTGTACATTCCCTCTGTATTACTATCCTCTCTCTGTATAGTGTACATTCCCTCTGTTTTACTATCCTCTCTCTGTATAGTGTACATTCCCTCTGTATTACTATCCTCTCTGTATAGTGTACATTCCCTCTGTATTACTATCCTCTCTGTATAGTGTACATTCCCTCTGTATTACTATCCTCTCTGTATAGTGTACATTCCCTCTGTATTACTATCCTCTGTATTACTATCCTCTCTGTATAGTGTACATTCCCTCTGTATTACTATCCTCTCTGTATAGTGTACATTCCCTCTGTATTACTATCCTCTCTCTGTATAGTGTACATTCCCTCTGTATTACTATCCTCTCTCTGTATAGTGTACATTCCCTCTGTATTACTATCCTCTCTGTATAGTGTACATTCCCTCTATTACTATCCTCTCTCTGTATAGTGTACATTCCCTCTGTATTACTATCCTCTCTCTGTATAGTGTACATTCCCTCTGTATTACTATCCTCTCTGTATAGTGTACATTCCCTCTGTATTACTATCCTCTCTGTATAGTGTACATTCCCTCTATATTACTATCCTCTCTCTGTATAGTGTACATTCCCTCTGTATTACTATCCTCTGTATTACTATCCTCTCTGTATAGTGTACATTCCCTCTGTATTACTATCCTCTCTCTGTACAGTGTACATTCCCTCTGTATTACTATCCTCTCTCTGTATAGTGTACATTCCCTCTGTTTTACTATCCTCTCTCTGTATAGTGTACATTCCCTCTGTATTACTATCCTCTCTCTGTATAGTGTACATTCCCTCTGTATTACTATCCTCTCTCTGTATAGTGTACATTCCTCTGTATTACTATCCTCCTCTGTATAGTGTACATTCCCTCTGTATTACTATCCTCTCTGTATAGTGTACATTCCCTCTGTATTACTATCCTCTCTGTATAGTGTACATTCCCTCTATATTACTATCCTCTCTCTGTATAGTGTACATTCCTCTGTATTACTATCCTCTGTATTACTATCCTCTCTGTATAGTGTACATTCCCTCTGTATTACTATCTCTCTCTGTACAGTGTACATTCCCTCTGTATTACTATCCTCTCTCTGTATAGTGTACATTCCTCTGTTTTACTATCCTCTCTCTGTATAGTGTACATTCCCTCTGTATTACTATCCTCTCTCTGTATAGTGTACATTTCCTCTGTTTTACTATCCTCTCTCTGTATAGTGTACATTCCCTCTGTATTACTATCCTCTGTATAGTGTACATTCCCTCTGTATTACCATCCTCCTCTGTATAGTGTACATTCCCTCTGTATTACTATCCTCTCTGTATAGTGTACATTCCCTCTGTATTACTATCCTCTCTGTATAGTGTACATTCCCTCTGTATTACTATCCTCTCTCTGTATAGTGTACATTCCCTCTGTATTACTATCCTCTCTCTGTATAGTGTACATTCCCTCTGTATTACTATCTCTTCTCTGTATAGTGTACATTCCCTCTGTATTACTATCCTCTCTCTGTATAGTGTACATTCCCTCTGTATTACTATCCTCTCTCTGTACAGTGTACATTCCCTCTGTATTACTATCCTCTCTCTGTATAGTGTACATTCCCTCTGTTTTACTATCCTCTCTCTGTATAGTGTACATTCCCTCTGTATTACTATCCTCTCTGTATAGTGTACATTCCCTCTGTATTACTATCCTCTCTGTATAGTGTACATTCCCTCTGTATTACTATCCTCTCTGTATAGTGTACATTCCCTCTGTATTACTATCCTCTGTATTACTATCCTCTCTGTATAGTGTACATTCCCTCTGTATTACTATCCTCTGTATTACTATCCTCTCTGTATAGTGTACATTCCCTCTGTATTACTATCCTCTCTGTATAGTGTACATTCCCTCTGTATTACTATCCTCTCTCTGTATAGTGTACATTCCCTCTGTATTACTATCCTCTCTCTGTATAGTGTACATTCCCTCTGTATTACTATCCTCTCTGTATAGTGTACATTCCCTCTGTATTACTATCCTCTCTCTGTATAGTGTACATTCCCTCTGTATTACTATCCTCTCTCTGTATAGTGTACATTCCCTCTGTATTACTATCCTCTCTGTATAGTGTACACATTCCCTCTGTATTACTATCCTCTCTGTATAGTGTACATTCCTCTATATTACTATCCTCTCTCTGTATAGTGTACATTCCCTCTGTATTACTATCCTCTGTATTACATCTCTCTGTATAGTGTACATTCCCTCTGTATTACTATCCTCTCTCTGTACAGTGTACATTCCCTCTGTATTACTATCCTCTCTCTGTATAGTGTACATTCCCTCTGTTTTACTATCCTCTCTCTGTATAGTGTACATTCCCTCTGTATTACTATCCTCTCTCTGTATAGTGTACATTCCCTCTGTATTACTATCCTCTCTCTGTAAGTGTACATTCCCTCTGTATTACTATCCTCTCTGTATAGTGTACATTTCCTCTGTTTTACTATCCTCTCTCTGTATAGTGTACATTCCCTCTGTATTACTATCCTCTCTGTATAGTGTACATTCCCTCTGTATTACCATCCTCTCTGTATAGTGTACATTCCCTCTGTATTACTATCCTCTCTGTATAGTGTACATTCCCTCTGTATTACTATCCTCTCTGTATAGTGTACATTCCCTCTGTATTACTATCCTCTCTCTGTATAGTGTACATTCCCTCTGTATTACTATCCTCTGTATTACTATCCTCTCTGTATAGTGTACATTCCCTCTGTATTACTATCCTCTCTCTGTACAGTGTACATTCCCTCTGTATTACTATCCTCTCTCTGTATAGTGTACATTCCCTCTGTTTTACTATCCTCTCTCTGTATAGTGTACATTCCCTCTGTATTACTATCCTCTCTCTGTATAGTGTACATTCCCTCTGTATTACTATCCTCTCTCTGTATAGTGTACATTCCCTCTGTATTACTATCCTCTCTGTATAGTGTACATTTCCTCTGTTTTACTATCCTCTCTCTGTATAGTGTACATTCCCTCTGTATTACTATCCTCTCTGTATAGTGTACATTCCCTCTGTATTACCATCCTCTCTGTATAGTGTACATTCCCTCTGTATTACTATCCTCTGTATAGTGTACATTCCCTCTGTATTACTATCCTCTCTGTATATTGTACATTCCCTCTGTATTACTATCCTCCTCTGTATAGTGTACATTCCCTCTGTATTACTATCCTCTCTGTATAGTGTACATTCCCTCTGTATTACTATCCTTTCTCTGTATAGTGTACATTCCCTCTGTATTACTATCCTCTCTCTGTATAGTGTACATTCCCTCTGTATTACTATCTCTCTCTGTACAGTGTACTTCCCTCTGTATTACTATCTCTCTCTGTATAGTGTACATTCCCTCTGTTTTACTATCCTCTCTCTGTATAGTGTACATTCCCTCTGTATTACTATCCTCTCTGTATAGTGTACATTCCCTCTGTATTACTATCCTCTCTGTATAGTGTACATTCCCTCTGTATTACTATCCTCTCTGTATAGTGTACATTCCCTCTGTAATTACTTCTGTGATTACTATCCTCTCTGTATAGTGTACATTCCCTCTGTATTACTATCCTCTGTATTACTATCCTCTCTGTATAGTGTACATTCCCTCTGTATTACTATCCTCTCTGTATAGTGTACATTCCCTCTGTATTACTATCCTCTCTCTGTATAGTGTACATTCCCTCTGTATTAACTATCCTCTCTCTGTATAGTGTACATTCCTCTGTATTACTATCCTCTCTGTATAGTGTACATTCCCTCTGTATTACTATCCTCTCTCTGTATAGTGTACATTCCCTCTGTATTACTATCCTCTCTCTGTATAGTGTACATTCCCTCTGTATTACTATCCTCTCTGTATAGTGTACATTCCCTCTGTATTACTATCCTCTCTGTATAGTGTACATTCCCTCTATATTACTATCCTCTCTCTGTATAGTGTACATTCCCTCTGTATTACTATCCTCTGTATTACTATCCTCTCTGTATAGTGTACATTCCCTCTGTATTACTATCCTCTCCTCTGTACATGTACATTCCATTACTATCCCTCTCTGTATAGTGTACATTCCCTCTGTTTTACTATCCTCTCTCTGTATAGTGTACATTCCCTCTGTATTACTATCCTCTCTCTGTATAGTGTACATTCCCTCTGTATTACTATCCTCTCTCTGTATAGTGTACATTCCCTCTGTATTACTATCCTCTCTGTATAGTGTACATTCCCTCTGTTTTACTATCCTCTCTCTGTATAGTGTACATTCCCTCTGTATTACTATCCTCTCTGTATAGTGTACATTCCCTCTGTATTACCATCCTCTCTGTATAGTGTACATTCCCTCTGTATTACTATCCTCTCTGTATAGTGTACATTCCCTCTGTATTACTATCCTCTCTGTATAGTGTACATTCCCTCTGTATTACTATCCTCTCTCTGTATAGTGTACATTCCCTCTGTATTACTATCCTCTCTGTATAGTGTACATTCCCTCTGTATTACTATCCTTTCTCTGTATAGTGTACATTCCCTCTGTATTACTATCCTTTCTCTGTATAGTGTACATTCCCTCTGTATTACTATCCTTTCTCTGTATAGTGTACATTCCCTCTGTATTACTATCCTTTCTCTGTATAGTGCACAGCCACCCGCTGTACGAATATATTCCTTTGTTTTCACATGCTCCGCCCCTCCCCTTTCTGCAGGATCTAGCAGGCAGTTTTAGATAAAGGTTGCCTGTGTAAATGATCCATTGTGTTGAATGTCTCTTCCCATTGATCTGTTTATAGTATCTGTGATTTATTTGTCCCTTTTAATGTACAGAGCTGTATGTGTTAAAATAGTCAGTCTGGTTTTTCACTCTGAAACACTGGTCGTGCCTGGTGATTTTAGGGAGGTTTTGGGCTGGGAATCCTGGATGTCGGGGTCCAGCTTGGAGAAAGCTAGAGTTTGACTGAGGCACACAGTTGGTGTGCCAGGTGGTCTGTCACATGGGGGCATGCGTTAAAGTCGCTTATCCTGGCGATAATGCTTGCGTATCAAGGCGCTAACGTTAGCGTTCGCCAGGGATTCTAGTCCTGTTTACAGGGAGGACACATAAAACCTTTTCTGCAGTCTTTTAAGTGAAGTTCGGAATCGGTGAGCGTGGATGACGCTCATGGAGAGTTGCATATCGAGGCACTCATTCTTTTTTTGATATTATGTTTAATTTGCTGTGAAATAAGGCCGGGGGCGTCTTTTGAAGCTTCTGTCCCCATTAGCAGCACAATTAAAGCCGTCACTTTGTGTTTTCTGGGCTCATTTGTCTCTCGGTGAATAGGTGGCTGTAGCCGTCTCTTTCAGATGCTAATGGAGGAGATACTCCAGTCCAGAACCTGCGCTATCGATTTTCCCTACTTAGCGGCTGAGGAGCTTTTGTGTCCGTAACCTGCCTCTCAAATCCTTATTATCTCAGTGTCCTCATCTAATGTGTGCGCTGCTTAATGGAAATCTAGTGGCGCAAGGTCTGACTTTCCACCTGCCCACTATATATTACCCCAGATCCCCCAAACACCGTCAGCCAATAACAGGTCCTCCGTCTCCATTTCCCTAGTGCCCTGCCCTGGCATAATGCCATACACATTATATTTCTGTGGATACTAGCAGGTTCTATGTGTCTCGCTCTTTAAGCTTTGTCTGAGGACTGGAGGAAGGAACGGGAGTCTGCCTGGGGGTCAGGGGCGGACTGGGCCGGGGGGCAGTGGGACCAGTGCCACCCGGCCCGCCTCTGCCAGGCCCCGCCTGTACAATATTGCCGGCCACCGCATCGGGCCCGGACCTGGGCCTTGCCTGCTGGTAGTAGACCCGAAATAGCAGCTGCACAATCAGATGTTAAGCAGCAGACTGCCGCAGGAGCTCCTACGCCTACCCCTCTATGGCTGAGCGCGGAGGTGCAGGCGCACATGTGACATTGTATCACATGACTGTGAGCTGACGTCATCATGTGCTGCCTGCACGTGGTGCCCTGTGAAGGTGCTTTCAACTCCGCTGTGGACCAGGCCTTTCCTGCTCCTCCTGCTGGCCTTGTGAGGGGCCCCCTGTAACTTGACATGCTTCCAGATTTGGGGCCCCTCAAGCAAAAATGTTGGCAGGAGAGCGCTGAGAGAGCCCGGGGTGGGGAGCGCCGAGAGAGCCCGGTGGGGAGAGCGCCGAGAGAGCCCGGGGTGGGGAGCGCCGAGAGAGCCCGGGGTGGGGAGCGCCGAGAGAGCCCGGGGTGGGGAGTGCCGAGAGAGCCCGGGGTGGGGAGCGCCGAGAGAGCTCGGTGGAGAGCGCCGAGAGAGCCCGGTGGAGAGCGCTGAGAGAGCTCGGTGGAGAGCGCTGAGAGAGCTCGGTGGAGAGCGCTGAGAGAGCCCGGTGGAGAGTGCTGAGAGAGCTCATTGGAGAGCGCTGAGAGAGCCCGGTGGAGAGCGCTGAGAGAGCCCGGTGGAGAGCGCTGAGAGAGCCCGGTGGAGAGCGCTGAGAGAGCTCGGTGGAGAGCGCTGAGAGAGCTCGGTGGAGAGCGCTGAGAGAGCTCAGTGGAGAGCGCTGAGAGAGCTCGGTGGAGAGCGCTCGGTGGAGAGCGCTGAGAGAGCCCGGTGGAGAGCGCTGAGAGAGCTCTGTGGAGAGTGCTGAGAGAGCTTGGTGGAGAGCGCTGAGAGAGCCCAGTGGAGAGCGCTGAGAGAGCCCGGTGGAGAGCGCTGAGAGAGCTCGGTGGAGAGCGCTGAGAGAGCCCGGTGGAGAGCGCCGAGAGAGCCCGGTGGGGAGAGCACCGAGAGAGCCCGGTGGGGAGAGCGCCCGGTGGGGAGAGCACCGAGAGAGCCCGGTGGGGAGAGCGCCGAGAGAGCCCGGGGGTGGGGAGCGCCGAGAGAGCCCGGGGGTGGGGAGCGCTGAGAGAGCTCAGTGGAGAGCGCCGAGAGAGCCTGGTGGAGAGCGCTGAGAGAGCTCGGTGGAGAGCCCGGTGGAGAGCGCTGAGAGAGCCCGGTGGAGAGCGCTGAGAGAGCTCTGTGGAGAGCGCTGAGAGAGCTCGGTGGAGAGCGCTGAGAGAGCTCGGTGGAGAACGCTGAGAGAGCTCGGTGGAGAACGCTGAGAGAGCCCGGTGGAGAGCGCTGAGAGAGCCCGGTGGAGAGCGCTGAGAGAGCTCGGTGGAGAGCTCGGTGGAGAGCGCTGAGAGAGCCCGGTGGAGAGCGCTGAGAGATCCCGGTAGAGAGCGCTGAGAGAGCTCAGTAGAGAGCGCTGAGAGAGCCCGGTGGAGAGCGCTGAGAGAGCCCGGTGGAGAGCGCTGAGAGAGCCCGGTGGAGAGCGCTGAGAGAGCTCGGTGGAGAGCGCTGAGAGAGCTCAGTGGAGAGCGCTGAGAGAGCCCGGTGGAGAGCGCTGAGATAGCTCGGTGGAGAGCGCTGAGAGAGCTCGGTGGAGAGCGCTGAGAGAGCTCGGTGGAGAGCGCTGAGAGAGCTCGGTGGAGAGCGCTGAGAGAGCTCGGTGGAGAGCGCTGAGAGAGCTCGGTGGAGAGTGCTGAGAGAGCTCGTTGGAGAGCGCTGAGAGAGCCCGGTGGAGAGCGCTGAGAGAGCCCGGTGGAGAGCGCTGAGAGAGCTCGGTGGAGAGCGCTGAGAGAGTTATGGATTAAATCTGTGTGTGAGTGTGTGAGGGGTTAAGTGTGTGTGTGAGGGGTTAAATCAGTGTGTGCATATCTAGATTTTATTTATTTTACTAGAATATATTTTAATAACATTATTATTATTTTAATTATATTTATTTATTTTTACTTTTTGAGTTTTATTCCTGTGGATTCTGTGATACAGTATTGTGAGGTTTGTATAAGCATATCACAGAATCCACAGCAATAGAACTCACGCTCATACACTCTGAACATTATCGTGAGTTTTATATGCTGTGGATTCCGTGATACGCTCATGCACATTGCACATTACTGTGAGTTTTATTGCTTTGCAGCTCTGTGATCTGCTAATACGCATCGCAAATTACTGTATCAGAGCTCCACAACTATAAAACTCACAGTAAAGAATCCCCTGAACCTATCAGGAAGGGGAACATGACTGCTGGCCGGTGCCTGTCAGTTAAGTAAAGATCTGGATAGGCATTGGTGGAGGTTTGCAACAATGTTTCTCTTACCTGGCTTTATATTCCTGTGTTGGGGGAGGGTTCTGTCTCTTGTTTCCTGACAGCGTGAGCGGTGCAGCAAAAAAGATGCCCACCCACCCTCCCGTTTGGATTTCATTTATGTCTGGAAGGCCGGGAAGGTCACAGGCCTAAGCAGTAATGTGCGTTGTGCAGGAGTGTGACTAATAGTTGCGGAGCTGTGATACGCTTATACACACTGCACATCACTGAGTTTTATTGCTGTGGAGCTCTGTGATACGCTCATACACAGTGCACATTATTGTGAGTTTTATAGTTGTGGAGCTCTGTGATACAGTAATGTGCAGTTTATATAAGCGTGAGTTTTATTGCTGTGGAGCTCTATGATATGCTCATACACACCATACGCAGCCAATGAGGCAAGTGGCACGTCGGCTAGTCTTGGCAAAACCTGCCCGTCAGTAAGAGGTTAACGATGCTCTCCTGTTAACCTGCTGTATGTGTTGCACCTTTCCAATGGTTATTAAAAAAAAAGTTATTATATTTTGGGGGTTTAAATATTTGTAAAATTTGTATGCTTTAGTGATTATTTCTAGTTGGGGGCACTAATGAAAGACTTGCCCCCGGGCGCCACATGATCTCGCTACGCCTCTGGCTGGGGGCAATATATATCCCTGTGTGAGCTGGGGGCAATACATATCCATGTGTGAGCTGCTGAAGGCAGTATATACCCATGTGTGAGCTGCTGGGGACAGTCTATATCCATGTGCGAGCTGCTGGGGCAGTATATATCCATGTGTGAGCTGCTGGGGGCAGTATTTACCCATATGTGAGCTGCTGGGGGCAATATATATCCATGTGTGAGCTGCTGGGGCAGTATATATACATGTGCGAGCTGCTGGAGGAAATATATTTCCATGTGTGAGCTGCTGGGAGCAATATATTTCCATGTGTGAGCTGCTGGGGGAAATATATTTCCATGTGTGAGCTGCTGGGGGCAATATATTTCCATGTGTGAGCTGCTGGGAGCAATATATATTTCCATGTGTGAGCTGCTGGGGCAGTATATATACATGTGCGAGCTGCTGGAGGAAATATATTTCCATGTGTGAGCTGCTGGGAGCAATATATTTCCATGTGTGAGCTGCTGCGGGCAACATATTTCCATGTGTGAGCTGCTGGGCGCAATATATATTTCCATGTGTGAGCTGCTGGGGCAATATATATTTCCATGTGTGAGCTGCTGGGGCAATATATATTTCCATGTGTGAGCTGCTGGGGGCAATATATATCCATGTGTGAGGTGCTGGGGGTAAAATATATCCATGTGAGCTGGGGCCAATATACCCATGTGTGAGGTGGGGGCAATATATCCATGTACGGCATGTATGAGTGAGTTTTATTGCTCTGGAGCTCTGTGATACGCTCCTACACACCGCACATTACTGTGAGTTTTATTGCTGTGGAGCTCTGATACAGTAATGTGCAGTGTGTTTGAGCGTAACAGAGCTCCACAGCAATAAAATGCACAGTAATGTGCGGCGTATATGAGCGTATCACAGAGCTCCACAGCAATACAACTCACTGTAATGTGCGCTTTGTTTGAGAGTAAGTTATATTGCTGCGGAGCTCTGTGATAACGCTCATACACAAGGGCCTGAGTTGCTGCACTATGGGCCTCTGGGTCATACTTGGCCCCTGGGCCAAACGTTGCCAGTCAGCCCCTGCTGGGGGTCCTGCAAGGAAGCGGCGTTGGCAGATGTGACCCTGTTGGGGTATACATATCTTCACCATGCGACATGTTATATAGTCTACTTGGGACACTATCAGGGTTATTCAAAGAGATCCGAATTGCTGGGGAAAGGTAACGAAACAGTGAAATTCAGGGTTCGGTTCCCTTTCCTGGCCATTCGGCTATTCAGAGAGCAGGCAATTCACCAAAATGTTGGGGAATTTCCTGCACATACGGTGCTTGTTCGGTGCCTGTTCGAGGGCAGTGAATCCCCATAGAGAAGCAATGCTTCATCTATTCAGAGAACACAAAACCAGCAGTGAAACGTTGCCGAATTGCCCTGATGTTCGGTGGTTTAATGCGACAGGTTTATTCAGGCGAATCCCATAGGCTGCAATGTTAAAAATATTCCCCTTTTAATTCAATATCTAATAAACCGTTTATTATTTTATTCTGCAGTAAAAAGTCTATTTATAGATTTTTTAGGCATTTTTCAGGATTTTTTTGCGTTTCTTTTTTAAATCGTTTTTTCTTTTTTCTGTAACAGCCCATTTTATTATCATTCATTGGATTTTATATGTAAATTTCAGACATTTCCGTTCTGTAGAAACAGAGTGTAAATCAGGGAGCGCATAACACACACACACCATGTGTCAAAAAGTGAAAACATAAGTGGAGAAATGCTCATCCTTATACAATTTCATGGGTTATTCCAGGTTCATATTCTGAAATAAATGAAGAATAGACCAAATGTGCGCTATCAGATTGTCAATAAAGAAATGGCAACATAAACGATAAATTTCGCACTCACAAACCTGGAGCCTGATAGGCTCTCGGTCTTCTCTTGTAAGCCACTATGGGGGGGGGGGAGCTTCTCCCACCAATTGGATATGTTGCTCATCCAGGCGTATTGGATGGAACAAACTGGGCCCCAGGAAGATAAGATGGAGCAGCCTGGGTCTCAAGAAAGAGACATGGATAGTACAATATTGTTTGGAATCGTATGAAAAATAAAAAAATATGGAACAACTCACATGTCTCAGAGCCTCTTCTATTGGTGGCTCTGTAGTGTTAGCCTCAGACTGTTTTGGGGGGGTCTCACCCGCTCTCGATCCCAGGAATGGTCAGTCAAGATGGTCGAATTAATGATGAACTCAATGGGAATTGAATGTACTAAATAAAAACATTTATTAAACAAATAAACCAATAAAAATGGGGAATATGCACCGAAAGGCGTTTCTCCTGCTATCCTGCAGGCTTCCTCAGATGGGTTATTCCCCTATATGTCCATAAAGTCCTTTTATACCCTCCATCGATCTTTTCCAGGAAGCGTGGTCCTCGTGTGCGGGTGAAACCAACTTCCGGTTTGCGTGTCACCACGTAGGCGCTGTTTCATGACGAACTTCTGCCCTTCTGTGTTGGTAAGAAACACGTGGGTGGCGGCTTTCTTCCGGCTAGTACTTTCACTTTCGGAACCCGTCGGCGGCATCCAACAAATGGCTTAGATCTCCTCCCGATATCTCTCAAAGGACAAAACATGCTTTAACCTTCCTGGCGGTCTATTTATTCAACAAATTCTTTGCTGAACGCGGTCAGTTTTTTTTCTGCCCCCCCCCCCCCAGCGGCATCCCGAGTGTGGCTCGGGGTTAATTTCCTATGTTGGAAGCGGTAACCCCAAGCAACACTCGGGATGCCGCTGGATACATTACCTCTCTCTGCGCTCCCTCGAAGTCCCCAGCTGTCTCCTCCGGCGACAAAGACCTTACACTTCCTGGTTTCCTCCTCGCGAGAAGGAATCCAGGAAGTAGAACGCTGCGATCGCTGGAGGAGACTGCAGAGATCAGCGAGGGAGCGCACAGAGAGGTGATGTATAGAACCCGAGTGTGTCTCGCCGTTATCGCTCTCGGCGGTGAAATTTAACCCCGAGACACACTCGGGAACACCGTCAGGGAGGTTAATATAAAATTCTAAATGTGCACGTGTTTGTACATCATGTTTACATTCCCCCAACATCTCGATAGACCAAATCCGTGGTTGACTACAGCCAAAACATTTAATATAACGCAATAAATTGCTCGAGAGAAGGACCAATTGGGAATGAAGGAGGTTTAAGGATTATTCCTGTATTGCACAAGATTTTCAAAAGAGGGAGTTTCCTTTATTCTATGGGATAGGCTTTGTTCTGTGAGCTGAAGCATGGCTCGTTGTGATTGGGTACAATGGAAAGGAGGGGGAAGGGAAGTTATAAAAGGCTGTGCGTGAGACAATTTTGGTATTGCAACTAATTTTCTTTTACTAAGAACTTCAGAGACAGAGCGGCGGCGAGCTCCATTTTACCATCACCATATGAAAACCAATGACTGGATAAGTATTACTTGCAGTATCAATCTGTTAGGCATACTCTATTATCATAAGTCTGCTATATATATATATATATATTCCTAGTTCCATTATTTATTGGAAGGATAGGTGTGGGTTTCACATTGTATGGATTTGTAGGTTTATTTAGTGGACGCTTATTTATATTTGTTTCAATTTGCAATACTGTATTCCTTGTTCATTTGGTGTCCAGCTGCGTGATAGTAATTTCTAATGGGTTGTTGGTCTGCGATAACTCTGCCAGAATTCAGTGATTTGTTGTTTTGTATATTATATGGGGCATTGGGAGTCCCAGTAATTTTTCTTTGGCTGTCTGTGGACTGTTGTGCCTTATTAGTTTATGTGCTCAGTATAGCGCATGACTGACTGTCCAATTTTAGTATCATCCATGGCTGCAGCCAAAATCATAATAAGCAACCCATATAAACACCGTAAACAAACACAGGGCCTCTCTATACACGCATGTGCCACTCACCATACACACGGTAGGAATTCACTATACATAGTGAAATGACACGTAGAACCTCGGTATAACACACAAAGTCATGCTAATGATGTAGCTATCATACACCCTGAAATCACGAAATTCCTTTCTATAACACACTGAAATCACTTATGTAGTATAACACTAAGAGATATATATATATATATTATCAGAAAAATAACATAAAAACTTGCTATAACACGCCGTAATCACACAATAGAAACACACTGAAACCTAGCCATAGCACACGGAGGCAACACAAAGGGAATGTAATCACACATAGGAACTTGATATAACAGACTGAATCACTGGACATTAATCACTATAACTCTATAGTGTGCCGAATGAGAAAAGCACCATACGTGCATTGCTGAGTAACACCTTTAGTGGATTCTCAAGCAGCTTCACCTGCTGGTCTTTTATGTGGGTTATGATTTACAGGGTTATTCAAAGAGCTGTGTGTTTTAAATAATGTTGGAGTAACCCCAAGGGCAAAGCAATAAGTTGATGAACAAATTAATTTTGTATACTGTATTTAAGGACACTATTTTAATTGTTGCAATTTTAACGTGACACAGCAGCAATGTACAATCTTTTGTTTTGAGCACTTGCTACAGTTGAGTAAATAATTATTTAGAACGGTAACTTTGTCTTTATTGAGGGAGAGGAGAGACTTATTTCAGAAATAGAGGAAACATGAGCAGTAACTCACTCATATTTCACACTTGTACCATCATCATAATAAAGCCTGCGAGTGGATAAGTATTAAGTGTATTTATTCAGGGAATTTGAAGCTATGTTGATAATATACTATATGCGTGTGTGTGTAATCTATTGGGTTAAATACGCGCTAATTTATCCGTTCTAGTGATTTGCATTGTTAGCTAGAATATTCTCGTTGATATTTGCTTCACTTTGTAATACTTGATCAAACCTTAGTTGTATAATCTGTATGATCTTATAAACATAGATAGTCAGTGACCGCATGGCTGGCAGCCATCTTAAACCTCAAAAAGTCACATGTGCTTCTACCAATGAGGAAGTGCTGCAGCAGTAACTGTACAATCTGTTTAAACTTACATTTGCGCAACTAAATTAATCCAGATTGTTTCTGCCAGATTTATGAATATATAACAATTACTAACCAAATACACATCTAAATGTGTCTGTTATAATTTCTGAAGAGGCTTATCAACTAAACAGTGATTCTGTATGTTAGCAAGGGCTGTGTCATTAGGTTAGTTCGGTTGGTTTAACTTCGGGTTTATAGATTAATATACTAAGCAAGAATCAGTTTCATTGTGGATGGAGGTTAAAGACTTTCACATGTGCAGCTTGGTAATATTGATAAGGAATTCCAGCCCTGAGGACTCATAAAATGGAGGACAATGCAGCCACTTATGTACAGAACATCTATGCTCTTTCTCAACTCGAAATGGAGACAGCGTTATTTACATTTCGTAAGGGGAAAGAACAATGGCTCAAATAACAGTGAGCTGGTGACCTTAGTTGCGGGGGGGGAGGGGAGGGGCAGATGGAAGCATGTGAAAACAAAAGGAATTCATTACTTACAGGGGGGTGTACACTATACAAAGACTGGATCGTAATACAGAGGTTACGCTATACAGAGGGAATACAATACTCTACATGATACACAGAGCAAGGGAATGTAAGGAAAATACATACAAATAAACATTGGGACGGCCGTTTCTTTGCAGAGGCAATAAGTAGGGAAGAGGTTTCTGTTAGCTACCATTCAATCAGGTGGTGATTTTGGTAAGGGTAGTTGGCGAGGGGACAGAGTTACCTATGCTTGATCTAGATGCAGCCTTCAGCCCCTACCGCTGTGTCCGGGGGGTTTTCTTTTAATGGGGTGTAAATTCGATGTGGAATTTTACGTAGATATCTGTTTACCCATTGGGGTGCGCAATATCCCGTGCTCCCCTTTTTAAAGGCTTCCTACTTTTTTGCATTGCTTAGTGGAGAAGAGAGCGGGGAGGAGACGTATAGTACATTACTTGAACGATTTCATGGTAACGGGTCCCAAAGGGACTGGAGAATGAGGTAGGATCGGGGGGGGGGAAACAAATAAATTTAGTTGATCGGGGAGAATTGTAGGTGGTTTGGGGGGAATGGCCAGACATTAAGATCAAATGGTCTAGTGTAATTTCAAATGGTGAGCAGGCAAATGGCCCAGGAGTGGATTCAATGGATGGGTGCAAAGCTTGGTGTTTCTGGAATTTTTTATTTTCCAATCGTCGGGGCAATACCACTGTGGGGGATAGAATTAAAAAATAAATAAATATAGAGAAAAAAAAAAAACTCCCCCCCCCTTTTACATTTTGCATCTGATAGTCAAGGTGTGGTGCAAGTGCTGAATAACACGTCTGCATCATCACCGCAGGTTGTAGCCTGTGTCAGGTATTTGGTGTTGATATGTTTGAAAAGCAATATTAATTTCACGGCAAATCACATACCGGGGGTAAGGAAGGTGGTGGTGGATACATTGTCCAGTTACAGGTGGGATGTGTCCCGACAGTTTGCACCGCGAGGAGGAAAGAATTAAAAAAAAAATAATAATAATAATAAATAAATAAAAAATTAAAAATAAATAAATACATAAAAAAAAAGGTGAAGACTGCCCTCCATTTCTTTGCCAGATGGGGAGCAGTTAGAGGGCATCAATGATTGTTCTTGCAGAAAACATGGGCACCGTAGAGCAAGCAGTGAAAGGGTTGGATCGAGTTTTAAAGGGACAGAGAAGGTAGGGCAGAATGTTGTTTTCAAAATAGCTACTGAAGTTCGGCGGTAAGTCAATAAAGAAAGGACAGCTTGGAACTATTTAGTGGTATTTCATACTTTGCTCGGTTAAAGGAAGAGGAGGACTGGGCTAAACAATTCGTGGTAAGGAAGATCTTGGCAGCAGAGTACAAGTAGGAGATAAGATGGAGCTGATAACAATCTTTGTAGGGCAGCATTTGTTTTAGTTTTACAGCTGCCCTAAGCATTGAGGAAACAATTGCTCTAGGTGCCCATGGTGGGGAAGTATGCCCAGTGGTATGTATGAGGGGATACTTGGAGGCGACTCCTTCAAACGGTCGCATGTTCTGGGGGCACAAGGGTGGTTCTAACTTGTCCGGGTATCAATTCAAAATGGTTCCGCAGCAGGTCACGGAGGGGCTTGGTGGAAAGGGGAGTTACATTTGCCCCCATTCTTTCAGGATAGGAGCTGCTGGTACGGAGGCAGAATGGGGTTACCCAAAGGAACGAATTAAAAAGATGGGGAGATGGAAATGGGAAGTGTATAGGAGATATGTGAGGTCATTAAAGAAATGAAGGGAAAACTTATGGGGAACAATTGTTTTGTTTTAATAATAATAATTTGTTTCCTTGTTTCTTTTGGTTTCTTTTCAGTTCGGGTACACTGTGTGTGTGTGTGTGTGCATTACAGTTAATAGTCTACATTTTGGTTATTTGCAGGACACGCAATGAGAGTGCGGATCCTGGGACACTCCTATGTGCACTGGAGAGTCGTGCTGCTGGCACCAAGAGAGGAGCGACCCCGGGGTGCAGCGTAATTGAAGTAGGTATTAGATGGATAGGGAAGCAAGGTAGGGAGTGGGGCAGTTATTGGGAATAGTAAAGACATCCAGGAGAAAGAGGGTAAGCCAGATATTATGGTACTACATTTAGGGGACAGCTAGAGAAGAGATAGGTATTGTGAGTGGTGAAATAGCGGCCTGGCATGTGGAGATGCAATGATAGGGGGAGGGTCTGCGGGGTACGGGGTGAGTGTGGTTTAATACGGCCAAGCTCAGGTGCCTTCCTGGTTTGCAGATCCTCTCGGCCTGCTCTTTGCGATATAAAGAGACCCCTGAGCAGACGTGTGGTCAAGCTACTTAGCCACGTGGGGCCGCTATTTCTGGGCAATATGTGTGGTGCATTGCATTCGCCGATGATATCTGGCAATGGTTTTGGAGCACCCCGAAATAGGAGCAAGAAGTGAGGAGTTCATTGAAAGGAGTGATAAGGCTGGGAACACACTCTTCATTGAAGGCGCGATAAGGAGCGTTTTGTGGGGTAAGGAAAGGTCACGGGTTTTTTATTTGGTGGCAGTAAAAAGAGGGTCCTCGTTTTTGGTGGCGGCGAAATAGGCGGCCTGGCACGTGGAGGGCGATAGTGGGGGGAGGGTCTGCAGGGTGCGGGGTGAGTGTGGTTCATACGGCCAGGCTCAGGTGCCTTCCTGGTTTGCAGATCCTCTCGGCCTGCTATCTGCCATAAAGATACCCTGAGCAGATGTGTGGTCATCCTGCTTAGCCACGTGGGGCGCTATTTCTGGGCAATGCTTGTGGTGCATTGCAGTTGCCAGTGTTATCTGGCGTAGCGTATTTGGCATACGAGGATCGATAATAATAATTCTGCCTTAGAGGCAAAGAATTTGGCCTTAAGTAATAAAAGACGTGACCTTTTCAAAATGCCAATACTTTGTTGTGTTTTCATTTACGGGAAAAGGGGGGGGGCCTGGGGGGGTTAGTAGGTTTAAGAAGGTAACTTACATGGGAAAAAGTGTAAGAAGAGGATAAGGGTATAATTCTTAATATATGGCCAAATACCAAGAACATTCTTAATGTCACTATAATCTACTCATGTTGATCAAATGCCTAAAAATGCACCTAATGTCACTATTGTTAAGTACTGAGGAGAGACGGAATTGGAAGCGACGAAGCTTAAGAAATTTCACTGTTTGAGAAAAATGTAGAAAGTTGGGAGAGTTCCCTTTGTTCCCTGTTTGTTGCTGGGATTGGACTCAGGGCAGATAATAGAAAGGGGAAGGGGTAGTTGGAATTTAGGAAAAGGGATTACAAGAGGCAAAAAAAATCAGTTCTAACCTTTTTTCTTTTCCCACCCGGTTTTTAGGTGACCGCCTGAATACTGGGTCGAAAAGGTCACGTCGTCAGAGAGCAGCATTGACCACGGATAGGGGCAAATTAAGTGGCGATTCCGCCAGTCATTCAAAACCGCCCGTGGGTTCCCATATGGAGTCATACCATGTGGCAGGAAGCCGGTTGGTGGTTTTGCGGCCAAAGCTGGTAATTTATTTTATTTATTTATTTGTTTTAGATATGGGCATGGTTAGTTGAGGTACAGTCAGATAATTTCACCATGTTACATGAAGTCAGCTGGTGGTTTTTCGGCCAGAGCTGGGGGATTGTGTTGACATTTACTTCTGCTGGTGGTTTTGCGGCCGGGAGGATTGTTTTTGATTAAAGACATGGTTTAGTTGAGTTATTGGCAAGAATATAATGTTACCATGTTACATGAAGCCAGCTGGTGGTTTTAATTTCGGCCAAAGCTGGGGGATTGATTTACCGTGACGCCGGCTGGTGATTTTGTGGCCAGAGCCGGGATATGGTGTTAACGATTGACATGGTTTAGTTCAATATGGCCAATAGTATAGTTTGCCCAGTTACATGACGCCGGTTAGTGGTTTTGCGACCAGAACCGGGGGACTGTTTTTATAACGAACATGGTTAGCTTGATCTGCAGTGAAATATGCGGCCCTGGCACGTGGAGAGGCGATAGACGGGGAGGGTCTGTAGGTTAGGGGGTCTGTGTGGTGGTTTGTGCGGCCAAACACAGGTAGCCTCCTGGTTTGAAGATCCTCCCGGGCCTGCTATCTGCTATAAAGAGAGCAGCGTGTGGTCGCGTTAGTTTAGCCACGTGGGGCCGGACGGTATTTCTGGGCAATGCTGGTGGTTCATTGCGGTTGCCAGTGTTATCTGGCTGGATATATGGTACCAGTGTTATCTGGTGTTACCTATTCCAAGAAAGCGAGGATCGCTGATAATTCTGCCACAAAGGCAATGATTCTGGCCTTAATTAATAAAAGACGTGACCTTTTCAAACCATCAATACTTTTGTCGTGTGTTTTATTTATGGGGAGAGCGGGGGTGGGGGGAGGGGGAGGGGTGGGTGCTTGGTTTGGGAGGGAATTAAGGGAACTTAAAGAGGAAGTTGTAAAAGAGAAATAAGGGTAAAATTCTTATACTCCTATGATGTCTTAATAGACCAAATCGGTGATTGATCGCAGCCAAATGTTGTATTTGGTGAAACATGATGAATTATATATGGCCAAATATCGAATATGTATTAAATGTCACTAAAATATGTTCATATGAATGCACTTAAGGTCACTATTGGCAGGCTCGCGCCATGAAGGAGCTATGGCACAGCCTCTGTGAAATGCTGGGGGTGAGCCGGCAAACAGACAATGGGGGCTGTATTGGCACAATAAGCTTGTATTGTAGAATCTGGTAAAACAGCAAACAGTCCTTGAAAAACACAAAATTACAAGCAATGGCAAGTGGATGGTGGGCCACGTAGTCTCTCTCTCTCTGGATTCTTATGAGGAAAAGCAGGAGCCTTAGGTAACAGTACCTTGATAGAAGGTCTACCTCTAGGAGAGAGCTGAGGGCTGGGAGCCACTTGAGAGTCTCTGGACCCACTGGATAGTGGGCCACGCAGTGGATCTTCCAGCAAGCAGGAACCAGGTCATGCAGACACAGCAAGGATGGAACAATACTGGTATACACGGCAAAGTGGAATCAATCAGGAGACAAGGAAAATAAACAAGAGGGAGCTCTCAGGACCTCTTTAGGGAAGGGAATACACAAAATGAAAGAGCAAAGGGGAGGAGGGTGTGGTCTGCTTTTATGCAGAACCTCAGGTTCAGACACAGGAGTTAACCCTTAGGTGGGAAGCAGGTAAGGAGTAGGGATGAGCCGAACACTCCCCGAGTTCGGTTCGAGCCCGAACCCGAACTTCCCATTTGTTCGGGACCGAACCCGAACCCCCATGCAAGTCAATGGGGCTGAAAATTCGGTGTTTTAGAGTGTCCTCCAAGAGGGCATATAGGCTACATATTTGCCATAAAAGGTGTATGGGGGTCTGGGTAGTGCCCTGGGGGACAGGAAACCGGGACAAAAAGTAAAAAAAAAAAAGTTTTTAAAGGGACAGTGAGTTTTCCATGAAATAAGGGTTAAAAATAAAAACCAAAAATTCCTTCAAATATCGTGCCTAGGAGGTCCCCATAACCTGCCCGTGAAGTGGCGGATTTCTAGGATGTATAGAAACATTTAAAAACCAAAAAATGACATTTCAAATGACGGTAAATGCTTTTCCTTTAACCCTTTCGCTGCTGAGGCTTTTCCCGCCCCTGTGCTGAGGTCATTTTTTACCTGTTTTGCGCATCATGTTTAAACGTGTTTTTAAGGCTTATTTTAGTATATGACCCAGACATATTATATATCGTTCTTTCCGTCAGACTCGGTAGATTCATAATATGTCATTATTATATGTATACGTTATGTCCTGTCTGTATATTATAACAAAAAATGCAATAAAATATGAATTTTTAATAATTTACAATGTGTAAAGTGTTTTTTTCCACATTTTAACATGCGAGCAATTGCGGTTATATTTTGTATGGGGTGCGCTTGTTAAAAAAATTAGAGATGGGGTCTCGTTACATTTTTTTTTGGGGAAAATTACACTATTTTTAACAAACGCACCGCATACAAAAATCGTTAGTGCAGCATCATTGTTCACATTATAATTGAAATGGGAACAATATTGCTACACTAACAAACCAAAAAAAAATAAAAAAAATGTGTTTATTTTTTTTAATTTTTTTTTTTTTAATTTTTTTTTTATTTTATTTTTAATTTTTTTTTTTTTTACAAATTTTTTAACTTTCATGTTTGGTATCGTTGGTACGGCCATGCTCTGGCCGATCCAACGATATCAAAATTTAACCCCTAGCTGCCACGGATCGGGAGATAGGGAGTTCATTGGAACTCCCTATCTCCACACTTGGTGGCAGTTAGGGGTTAACGCTAGGACTGGCGTCATCGTGCTGCGCACGATGACGCCAGTCCTCTGGGGGAGTTCCCGGAAGCTTGGCCGACATCCAAGATGTCGGCCAGCTCCGGGAAGGATCGCGAATCGGCGCTTTTCAGCGCCGATTTCGATCCAGCTCCCCAGGGGTTAATGCCAGGCATCATTTGGAAGGGCAGGCTGTGCCCTTCCAAATGATGCCTGGGTTAAGCCCCTGTGTGCCACCGATCGGGAGGGAGAGAGGTCCGAAGGACCTCCCCCCCTCCCTTTCAGGCGCCTCCTCCGCACATGCGGGGGACGCCTGAATTAGGTGTCATCGCGCCCCCGCGATGACACCTAATAATGGCGGCTGGTGGTCCGGATGCCGGGCTGACATCCAGGATGTCAGCCCGCACCGGAGGGGCCAGCGATCGGCCGGAACCGGCCGAACGCTGACCCCAAACTGAGGACGCGCTCAGCGCGTCCTCAGCACACCAGCGGTAATGCTGAGGACGCGCTGAGCGCGTCCTTAGCATTGAAGTGGTTAATCTATCCATAAACAACTGCTTGGGGCGGCAGTCTGTACGAAAAGAGGAGACATTTTCGGACACGCAGAAAAAGTTTACTGATTTTTTGGCGGTGAAAAGCAGGAGAATGACTGGAGAATGGGAAATTCTAGACCAAATAGCCGATTTGGAAAGTGAGATAAATGGGAGAATTTTTCTGGTTTGGCTATTTTGACCTAGAATTTTCCATTCTCCAGTCATTCTCCTGAGTTTCACCTTTCTCTGAATAACCCTGTCAGGGTTATTCAGAGAGCGGTGAAGAGCAGGAGAATGACTGGAGAATGGAAAATTCTAGGTCAAAATAGCCAAACCAGAAAAATTCTCCCATTTAGGCTAGGGTCAGACTAGCGAATTTTTAACGTGCGTTTAGGCGCACTTAATCACGGCCGCACTAGCAGGCATTGACGGCCAATATACGAAGTACGGTCGCACGAAAGTCCGGCTGCGCAACGCAAGTGGAAAATGAACGCATTTTTTCGAGAACGCAGAACCGCTAGTACGGACGTACAGAGTGCGCTGCGTCCACTAGCGGCGTGTGTGTGTGATTTGGAGACGTCAGACCCTGCTCGTGTCCGGCCAACATAACGTCCAGACGCAAAAAGTTTCCTGGTTTGGATCCGTAAAAAATCACGCACAAAAATGCGCATCGTATGACCGTTTTCGCGCAATCCGTGAAAAAATACGGCAATGCGTTCGGACGCACTTTTTGACGTTCGCTGCGAAAAATGTGTTAGTCTGACCCTAGCCTTATCTCACTTTCCAAATCGGCTATTTGGTCCAGATTGTTCTCTTTTCCTGCCATTCTCCTGGTTTTCACCTTTCTCTGAACAACCCCGAGAGAGAGGTGAAAGCCAGGAGAACTGACAGGAGAAGAGAACAATCTAGACCAAATAGCCGATTTGGAAAGTGAGTTAAATGGGAGAATTTTTCTGGTTTGGCTATTTTGACCTAGAATTTTCACTTCTCCAGTTATTCTCCTGCTTTTCACCGCTCTCTGAATAACCCTGTGAATGTTTAATCCCGAGGTGAAAAATAACATTGCTTTAGATTTTTTTCATACACCAGTTAACCACTTGGCTACTATGGACGCGCTCAGCGCGTCCAGCCAAGTGGTTCTCCTGTGCTATGGACGTGCTGAGCGCGTCCATGCACAGGAGGCAGCAATCCGCCGGATTCCGGCAGATTGCTGCGCCCCCCGGTGCGGGCTGACAACTTGGATGTCAGGTCAGCACTCCGGGACCCCGGCGGAGCAATTAGATGTCATCGCGGCGGCGCAATGACATCTAATTCAGGCCCCCCCCCCACATGTGCGGAGGAAGCGCCTGAAAGGGAGGGGGGGGAGGTCCTTCGGACCTCTCTCCCTCCCGATCGCCGGGGGGCAGAGGGTTAATCCAGGCACCGTTTGGAAGGGCACAGCCTGCCCTTCCAAACGGTGGCTGTGATTAACCCCTGGGGAGCCGGATCACAAATCGGCGCTGAAAAGCGCCGGATCGTGATCCTCTCCTGGAGCTGGCTGACATCTTGGATGTCGGCCAAGCCTCCAGGAACTCCCCCTGAGGACTGGCGTCATCATGCATAGCACGATGACGCCAGTCCTGGAGTTAACCCCTAGCTGCCACCAATGGTGGAGATAGGGGGGTTCCAATGAACCCCCTATCTCCCGATCCGTGGCAGCTAGGGGTTAATGTTTGATATCATTGGATCGGCCAGAGCATGGCCTTTCCAAGGATACTAAACATGAGCATGAAAAATGTTTTTTTAAAAAAAAAAAAATATTTTAAAAAAAATTCTAAAAAAAAATAAACAAGTTTTTTTTTCTTGTTTTTTTTGTTAATGCAGCAATATTGTTCCCATTTCAATTATAATGTGAACAATAATGCTGCACTAACGATTTTTGTATGCGGTGCGTTTGTTAAAAAAAAAAAACTTTTCCCCAAAAAAATGTATCGAGACCCCATTTCTAATTTTTTTAACAAGCGCGCCCCATACAAAATATAATCGCAAACCGTCACATGTTAAAATGTGAAAAAAAACAAGTTACACATAATAAATTATTGAAAATTCTAATTTTATTGCATTTTTTGTTATAATATACAGACATGACATAACGTATACATATAATAATGACATATTATGAATCTGCCAAGTCTGTCGGAAAGAACGATATATAATATGTCTGGGTCATATATCAAAATATGGCTACAAAACGCGGTTAAACATGATGAGCGAAAGCGGTAAAAATGACCTCAGCACAGAGGTGTGAAAAGCCCCAGCAGCGAAAGGGTTAAATGCAGCATATTAGGATGTTTTAGGGAAATTAATTCTCAAATCTCAATCAGAAGCAGACACCACTCCACCCCCTCATTATATTGTACAATGTATCAAATTGATTACCATTACTAAAAACACCTGCTGTTATGCCCATTTGTGAACAGAGGTCATTTAGAATTGATAATCTTCCCACGTACACATTAGTTTTTAATTCAATATCTAATAAACCGTTGCTTATAATATTCTGCAGTAAAGAGTCTCTTTATTTCTAGATTTTTTAGTTTTTAAGCATTTTCTATACTTTTTTCAAAATTTCTTTTTTTTTTTCGAACTCGAACCGAACACGCCCAAAAAGTTCAAAATTCGCAAACTTTTGAACTGCCAAAGTTCGGGTCGAACTCCGAACCGTCCGAACCCGAACAGCTCATCCCTAGTAAGGAGAGCAAGTGACCCAGGCTGGCCACAGCAGGCTCTCAGGGCTGAGGCATGACAACAATATACTCAGAAAAAGAAAAATTTATAAATTTATAAAAAATTATAGATCTCAAAAATGTGCATTTAATCCCCCCGGTGAAAGTGTGTCCAACCTATAGATCCATCTCATCTCAGATCTAATAATCCAGAGGCTATGACAAACATAGTGTATCTGCACATTTTAGAGATGCCCATCATTGCAATCCAAAGGGTTTAGGCTCGGGTCAGATGAGCATAGTGTTCACGTCCGTGATGGCGAAAAAACGTACGTCCATGATAGCATGACATATAATACATTGAAGCACTACACATGATGTACGTCCGCACTGGACTGCGGACGCACAACGGCCGCGGCAAATGGACGCAAGTCAGGCAAGAACGCAGGGCCGGATTAAGGGTATCATGGGCCTGGTGCTGAGTATTTTGGTGGGCCTATTTTTAGATACTGAGGAAACAATCGGCAACTAAACTGTCAAATTGGCAAATACTGCCGAATTGACTGAGAAATACGGTGCAGTTCGCCATAATTAGGCGATCTTAAGCGGCAGCGAAATTGTTTATATACACTGGTGCTGAAAAGGGCAGCACCTTTCCTTCAGCTGCCACTTGCATGGAATCACGCAGGAACGGACAGGTACGGTCCTGACAACAGAGCTCCAGCAATAAAACTCACAGTAATGTTCGGTGTGTGTATGAGCATATCACAGAGCTCCTCCACAGCAATAAAACTCACAGTAATGTGCGATGTGTATGAACATATCACAGAGCTCCACAGCAATAAAACTCACTCATACACATCGCACATTACTGTGAGTTTTATTGCTGTGGAGCTCTGTGATGTGCTCATACACACTGCACATTACTGTGTCACAGAGCTCCACAGCAATAAAACTCAGCAATGTGCGGTGTGAATTAGTAGTCTCTCATTTGTCTGTGACCCCCTTTCTTTTTCATTTGTCTGTCTCCTTTTTCATTTGTCTGTCTCCCCTTTCATTTGTCTGTCTCCCTTTTCATTTGTCTGTCTCCCCTTCTTTTTCATTTATGTCTCCCCTTTTCATTTCTGTCTCCCCTTTTTCATTTCTGTCTCTCCTCTTTCATTTCTGTCTCCCCTTTTTCATTTCTGTCTCCCCTCTTTCATTTCTGTCTCCCCTCTTTCATTTCTGTCTCTCCTCTTTCATTTCTGTCTCTCCTCTTTCATTTCTGTCTCCCCTCTTTCATTTCTGTGTCTCCTCTTTCATTTCTGTCTCTCCTCTTTCATCATCTGTGTCTCCTCTTTCATTTCTGTCTCTCCTCTTTCATTTCTGTCTCTCCTCTTTCATTTCTGTCTCTCCTCTTTCATTTCTGTCTCTCCTCTTTCATTTCTGTCTCCTCTTTCATTTCTGTCTCCCCTTTTTCATTTCTGTCTCCCCTCTTTCATTTCTGTCTCCCCTCTTTCATTTCTGTCTCTCCTCTTTCATTTCTGTCTCTCCTCTTTCATTTCTGTCTCTCCGCTTTCATTTCTGTCTCTCCTCTTTCATTTCTGTCTCCCTCTTTCATTTCTGTCTCCCCTTTTCATTTCTGTCTCCCCTCTTTCATTTCTGTCTCCCCTTTTCATTTCTGTCTCTCCTCTTTCATTTCTGTCTCTCCTCTTTCATTTCTGTCTCTCGCTTTCATTTCTGTCTCTCCTCTTTCATTTCTGTCTCTCCTCTTTCATTTCTGTGTCCTCTTTTCATTTCTGTCTCTCCTCTTTCATTTCTGTCTCTCCTCTTTCATTTCTGTCTCTCCTCTTTCATTTCTGTCTCTCCTCTTTCATTTCTGTCCCCTCTTTCATTTCTGTCTCCCTCTTTCATTTCTGTCTTCCTCTTTCATTTCTGTCTCTCCTCTTTCATTTCTGTGTCTCCTCTTTCATTTCTGTCTCTCCTCTTTCATTTCTGTGTCTCCTCTTTCATTTCTGTCTCTCCTCTTTCATTTCTGTCTCTCCTCTTTCATTTCTGTCTCTCCTCTTTCATTTCTGTCTCTCCTCTTTCATTTCTGTCTCTCCTCTTTCATTTCTGTCTCCCTCTTTCATTTCTGTCTCCCTCTTTCATTTCTGTCTCTCCTCTTTCATTTCTGTCTCCCCTCTTTCATTTCTGTCTCTCCTCTTTCATTTCTGTCTCTCCTCTTTCATTTCTGTCTCTCCTCTTTCATTTCTGTCTCCCCTCTTTCATTTCTGTCTCCCCTCTTTCATTTCTGTCTCTCCTCTTTCATTTCTGTCTCTCCTCTTTCATTTCTGTCTCTCCTCTTTCATTTCTGTGTCTCCGCTTTCATTTCTGTGTCCCCTCTTTCATTTCTGTCTCTCCTCTTTCATTTCTGTCTCTCCTCTTTCATTTCTGTCTCTCCTCTTTCATTTCTGTGTCTCCTCTTTCATTTCTGTCTCTCCTCTTTCATTTCTGTCTCCCTCTTTCATTTCTGTCTCCCTCTTTCATTTCTGTCTCTCCTCTTTCATTTCTGTCTCTCCTCTTTCATTTCTGTCTCCTCCTCTTTCATTTCTGTCTCTCCCTCTTTCATTTCTGTCCCCTCTTTCATTTCTGTCTCTCCTCTTTTCATTTCTGTCTCCTCTTCTCATTTCTGTCTCTCCTCTTTCATTTCTGTCTCTCCTCTTTCATTTCTGTCTCTCCTCTTTCATTTCTGTTCTCCTCTTTCATTTCTGTCTCTCCTCTTTCATTTCTGTCTCCCCTCTTTCATTTCTGTCTCCCCTCTTTCATTTCTGTCTCCCTCTTTCATTTCTGTCTCTCCTTTTTCATTTCTGTCTCCTCCTTTTCATTCTGTGTCTCTCTTTTCATTCTGTTCTCTCTCTCTTTCATTTGTTCTCCTCTTTTCATTTCTGTGTCTCTCTTTCATTTCCCCCTTTTTTTTTCTCTGTCCTCTTCATTTCTGTGTCTCCTCTTTCATTTCTGTCTCTCCTCTTTCATTTCTGTCTCCTCTTTCATTTCTGTCTCCCTCTTTCATTTCTGTCTCCCCTCTTTCATTTCTGTCTCTCCTCTTTCATTTCTGCTCTCTCCTCTTTCATTTCTGTTCTCCTCTTTATTTCTGTCTCTCCTCTTTCATTTCTGTCTCTCTCTCTTTCATTTCTGTCTCTCCCTCTTTCATTTCTGTGTCCCTCTTTCATTTCTGTCTCCCTCTTTCATTTCTGTGTCCCTCTTTCATTTCTGTCTCTCCTCTTTCATTTCTGTCTCCCCTCTTTCATTTCTGTCTCCCCTCTTTCATTTCTGTCTCCCTCTTTCATTTCTGTCTCTCCTCTTTCATTTCTGTCTCTCCTCTTTCATTTCTGTGTCTCCTCTTTCATTTCTGTGTCTCCGCTTTCATTTCTGTCTCCCCTCTTTCATTTCTGTCTCTCCTCTTTCATTTCTGTCTCCGCTTTCATTTCTGTCTCCCTCTTTCATTTCTGTCTCTCCTCTTTCATTTCTGTCTCTCCTCTTTCATTTCTGTCTCTCCTCTTTCATTTCTGTCTCTCCTCTTTCATTTCTGTCTCCGCTTTCATTTCTGTCTCCCTCTTTCATTTCTGTCTCTCCTCTTTCATTTCTGTCTCCCCTCTTTCATTTCTGTCTCTCCTCTTTCATTTCTGTCTCCGCTTTCATTTCTGTCTCCCTCTTTCATTTCTGTCTCTCCTCTTTCATTTCTGTCTCTCCTCTTTCATTTCTGTCTCTCCTCTTTCATTTCTGTCTCTCCTCTTTCATTTCTGTCTCTCCTCTTTCATTTCTGTCTCTCCTCTTTCATTTCTGTCTCTCCTCTTTCATTTCTGTGTCCCCTCTTTCATTTCTGTCTCTCCTCTTTCATTTCTGTCTCCGCTTTCATTTCTGTGTCTCCTCTTTCATTTCTGTCTCTCCTCTTTCATTTCTGTCTCCCCTCTTTCATTTCTGTCTCTCCTCTTTCATTTCTGTGTCTCCTCTTTCATTTCTGTCTCTCCTCTTTCATTTCTGTCTCCCCTCTTTCATTTCTGTCTCCCCTCTTTCATTTCTGTCTCCCCTCTTTCATTTCTGTGTCTCCTCTTTCATTTCTGTCTCCGCTTTCATTTCTGTCTCCTCTTTCATTTCTGTCTCTCCTCTTTCATTTCTGTCTCTCCTCTTTCATTTCTGTGTCCCCTCTTTCATTTCTGTCTCTCCTCTTTCATTTCTGTCTCCCTCTTTCATTTCTGTCTCTCCTCTTTCATTTCTGTCTCTCCTCTTTCATTTCTTGTCCCCTCTTTCATTTCTGTCTCCCTCTTTCATTTCTGTCTCTCCTCTTTCATTTCTGTCTCCCCTCTTTCATTTCTGTCTCTCCTCTTTCATTTCTGTCTCTCTTTCATTTCTGTCTCCCTCTTTCATTTCTGTCTCTCCTCTTTCATTTCTGTCTCTCCTCTTTCATTTCTGTCTCTCCTCTTTCATTTCTGTCTCTCCTCTTTCATTTCTGTCTCTCCTCTTTCATTTCTGTCTCTCCTCTTTCATTTCTGTCTCTCTTTCATTTCTGTGTCCCTCTTTCATTTCTGTCTCTCCTCTTTCATTTCTGTCTCCCCTCTTTCATTTCTGTCTCCTCTTTCATTTCTGTGTCTCCTCTTTCATTTCTGTCTCCCCTCTTTCATTTCTGTCTCTCCTCTTTCATTTCTGTGTCTCCTCTTTCATTTCTGTCTCTCCTCTTTCATTTCTGTCTCCCCTCTTTCATTTCTGTCTCCCTCTTTCATTTCTGTCTCCCTCTTTCATTTCTGTGTCTCCTCTTTCATTTCTGTTCTCCTCTTTCATTTCTGTCTCCTCTTTCATTTCTGTCTCTCCTCTTTCATTTCTGTCTCTCCTCTTTCATTTCTGTGTCTCTTTCATTTCTGTCTCTCCTCTTTCATTTCTGTCTCCCCTTTCATTTCTGTCTCCCTCTTTCATTTCTGTCTCTTCTTTCATTTCTGTCTCCCTTTTCATTTCTGTCTCTCCTCTTTCATTTCTGTCTCCCCTCTTTCATTTCTGTCTCCCTCTTTCATTTCTGTCTCTCCTCTTTCATTTCTGTCTCTCCTCTTTCATTTCTGTCTCTCCTCTTTCATTTCTGTCTCCCTCTTTCATTTCTGTGTCTCTCTTTCATTTCTGTCTCTCCTCTTTCATTTCTGTGTCTCCTCTTTCATTTCTGTCTCTCCTCTTTCATTTCTGTCTCTCCTCTTTCATTTCTGTCTCCCCTCTTTCATTTCTGTCTCTCCTCTTTCATTTCTGTCTCTCCTCTTTCATTTCTGTGTCTCCTCTTTCATTTCTGTCTCCCCTCTTTCATTTCTGTCTCTCCTCTTTCATTTCTGTCTCCCCTCTTTCATTTCTGTCTCCCTCTTTCATTTCTGTCTCTCCTCTTTCATTTCTGTCTCCCCTCTTTCATTTCTGTCTCCTCTTTCATTTCTGTCTCTCCTCTTTCATTTCTGTCTCTCCTCTTTCATTTCTGTCTCTCCTCTTTCATTTCTGTCTCCCTCTTTCATTTCTGTCTCTCCTCTTTCATTTCTGTCTCTCCTCTTTCATTTCTGTCTCTCCTCTTTCATTTCTGTCTCCCCTCTTTCATTTCTGTGTCTCCTCTTTCATTTCTGTCTCTCCTCTTTCATTTCTGTGTCTCCTCTTTCATTTCTGTCTCTCCTCTTTCATTTCTGTCTCTCCTCTTTCATTTCTGTCTCCCCTCTTTCATTTCTGTCTCTCCTCTTTCATTTCTGTCTCCTCTTTCATTTCTGTCTCTCCTCTTTCATTTCTGTCTCCCCTCTTTCATTTCTGTTCTCCTCTTTCATTTCTGTCTCCCTCTTTCATTTCTGTCTCTCCTCTTTCATTTCTGTCTCTCCTCTTTCATTTCTGTCTCTCCTCTTTCATTTCTGTCTCTCCTCTTTCATTTCTGTGTCTCCTCTTTCATTTCTGTCTCCCTCTTTCATTTCTGTCTCTCCTTTTTCATTTCTGTCTCTCCTCTTTCATTTCTGTCTCTCCTCTTTCATTTCTGTCTTCTTCTTTCATTTCTGTCTCCCCTTTTCATTTCTGTCTCTCCTCTTTCATTTCTGTCTCCCTCTTTCATTTCTGTCTCCCTCTTTCATTTCTGTCTCTCCTCTTTCATTTCTGTCTCTCCCTCTTTCATTTCTGTCTCTCCTCTTTCATTTCTGTCTCCCCTCTTTCATTTCTGTGTCTCCTCTTTCATTTCTGTCTCTCCTCTTTCATTTCTGTCTCTCCTCTTTCATTTCTGTCTCCCTCTTTCATTTCTGTCCTCCTCTTTCATTTCTGTCTCTCCTCTTTCATTTCTGTGTCTCCTCTTTCATTTCTTCTGTCTCCTCTTTCATTTCTGTCTCCTCTTTCATTTCTGTGTCTCCTCTTTCATTTCTGTGTCTCCTCTTTCATTTCTGTGTCTCCTCTTTCATTTCTGTCTCCCCTCTTTCATTTCTGTCTCCCCTCTTTCATTTCTGTGTCCCCTCTTTCATTTCTGTCTCCCCTCTTTCATTTCTGTCTCTCCTCTTTCATTTCTGTCTCCTCTTTCATTTCTGTCTCCCTCTTTCATTTCTGTCTCTCCTCTTTCATTTCTGTCTCTCCTCTTTCATTTCTGTCTCTCCTCTTTCATTTCTGTCTCTCCTCTTTCATTTCTGTCTCTCCTCTTTCATTTCTGTCTCTCCTCTTTCATTTCTGTCTCTCCTCTTTCATTTCTGTGTCTCCTCTTTCATTTCTGTCTCTCCTCTTTCATTTCTGTCTCCCCTCTTTCATTTCTGTCTCTCCTCTTTCATTTCTGTCTCTCCTCTTTCATTTCTGTGTCCCCTCTTTCATTTCTGTGTCCCCTCTTTCATTTCTGTGTCTCCTCTTTCATTTCTGTCTCCTCTTTCATTTCTGTCTCTCCTCTTTCATTTCTGTCTCCCCTCTTTCATTTCTGTGTCTCCGCTTTCATTTCTGTCTCCTCTCTTTCATTTCTGTCTCTCCTCTTTCATTTCTGTGTCCCCTCTTTCATTTCTGTCTCCCCTCTTTCATTTCTGTCTCTCCTCTTCATTTCTGTCTCCTCTTTCATTTCTGTCTCCTCTTTCATTTCTGTCTCTCTCTTTCATTTCTGTCTCTCCTCTTTCATTTCTGTCTCTCCTCTTTCATTTCTGTCTCTCCTCTTTCATTTCTGTCTCTCCTCTTTCATTTCTGTCTCTCCTCTTTCATTTCTGTTCTCTCTTTTCATTTCTGTCTCCCTCTTTCATTTCTGTGTCTCCTCTTTCATTTCTGTCTCTCCTCTTTCATTTCTGTCTCCCCTTTCATTTCTGTCTCTCCTCTTTCATTTCTGTCTCTCCTCTTTCATTTCTGTGTCCCTCTTTCATTTCTGTGTCCCTCTTTCATTTCTGTCTCTCCTCTTTCATTTCTGTCTCCTCTTTCATTTCTGTCTCTCCTCTTTCATTTCTGTCTCTCCTCTTTTCATTTCTGTCTCTCCTCTTTCATTTCTGTCTCTCCTCTTTCATTTCTGTCTCTCTCTTTCATTTCTGTCTCTCCTCTTTCATTTCTGTCTCCCCTCTTTCATTTCTGTGTCTCCTCTTTCATTTCTGTCTCTCCTCTTTCATTTCTGTCTCCCTCTTTCATTTCTGTCTCTCCTCTTTCATTTCTGTCTCTCCTCTTTCATTTCTGTGTCCTCTTTTCATTTCTGTGTCCCTCTTTCATTTCTGTGTCTCCTCTTTCATTTCTGTCTCCTCTTTCATTTCTGTCTCTCCTCTTTCATTTCTGTCTCCCTCTTTCATTTCTGTGTCTCCTCTTTCATTTCTGTCTCCTCTCTCTTTCATTTCTGTCTCCTCTTTCATTTCTGTGTCTCCTCTTTCATTTCTGTCCTCCTCTTTCATTTCTGTCTCCCCTTTCATTTCTGTCTCCTCTTTCATTTCTGTCTCTTCTTTCATTTCTGTCTCTCCTCTTTCATTTCTGTCTCTCCTCTTTCATTTCTGTCTCTCCTCTTTCATTTCTGTCTCTCCTCTTTCATTTCTGTGTCTCCTCTTTCATTTCTGTCTCTCCTCTTTCATTTCTGTCTCTCCTCTTTCATTTCTGTGTCTCCTCTTTCATTTCTGTCTCTCCTCTTTCATTTCTGTCTCTCCTCTTTCATTTCTGTCTCTCCTCTTTCATTTCTGTCTCTCCTCTTTCATTTCTGTCTCCTCTGTCTCCCCTCTTTCATTTCTGTCTCTCCTCTTTCATTTCTGTCTCTCCTCTTTCATTTCTGTCTCTCCTCTTTCATTTCTGTCTCTCCTCTTTCATTTCTGTCTCTCCTCTTTCATTTCTGTCTCTCCTCTTTCATTTCTGTCTCTCCTCTTTCATTTCTGTCTCTCCTCTTTCATTTCTGTCTCTCCTCTTTCATTTCTGTCTCTCCTCTTTCATTTCTGTCTCCCCTCTTTCATTTCTCTGTCTACACTGTGCACTGCCCCCCACATGCTGCCCCTCCTCCTCCCTGCCGAGTGAGATTAGAGGAGAGCTGCGGGGGGGGGGCTCAGTAAATTTTAAAAAAAAAAACGCTGCCCGGAGACTCCGCTGGAGGAATCTTACCTTTCCGCGTGCTGGTTTCCTCGCCTCCCTTCCACATGGCTGGAAACAGTCAGGAAGGCTTGCAGGAGGATGGGGAGGAGCAGCCGGATGTGTCTCCCTCAGTAGCAGATGAGCGACACCTACTGGCTACTCCTTCCAATAATCCTCCTGCACAATCCAATTACATTGCCGCGTGCTGAGTGCCTGCTTATCTATTCTTGGGGCTGCCTGCTGTGGGCCTATTTAATGGAAGGGGCCTGGAGCTGCCGCTCCATCCGCCCCTACATTAATCCGGCCCTGCAAGAACGTACAACCCCTAGAATGGCCACACAAAGTGCACTGCGTCCGCGTAGTGGCCTGTGTGCGGGAGGAGGAGACGTCAGACGCACCTGTTTTGTGGCCTACACATAACATCCAGACTGCAGAACCTTCCGGCGTGGCTGGAGTATTCTGGAAGCCCAGGAGTGTTTTGTGGCCCCTGGGGAGTGTTTTGTGTATGCTGGGGAGTGTTTCGTCAACGCTGCAGGTGACATGGACGTGGAGAGCATTATCACCGAAGTGGGGGAGCACCCCGAATTGTGGGACACTGCCAGCGAACATTATAAGGACAAGACCCGTAAGACGGACGCATGGGCTGCAGTGGCGAGGGTGGTGTACCCTGCATATGACACACGGTCTGATCACGAACAGAAAATGTAGAGTATGTGATTATTTAATTCATAATCAAATGCATATTGATTTGAAAATAAATGTAAATGACAAATGAATTTATGAACTTCACACGTCAAATGCTCCCCATCTGCCAGGGCACCTCACCTGCTTCACTAGTGAAATAGTTTGCCAGGGCATCGCGATACCTGTTGCTGTGTCGATTCACAGGCATGACATCATCATTCATAAATTCCTCCATACCAATAACTGACAAGTCATCAAAGTTATAACCATTCCTCCCACAAACAAAATTATGCAACACACAGCAGCATTTAACTATGTCTACACAAAAATCTATGTGCACATCTAGCGGCCTATGAAATATCCTCCACTTGTTGCTCAGTATGCCAAAGCTACAGTCGACATACCGTCTCGCCCGCGACAGCCTGTAATTAAACACCCGCTTCTTCACAGTCAGGTGTGTCCCTGAGTATGGCCGCAGGAGATGTGTGGACAGGCCGAATGCCGAATCCCCCACAAAGGCGTAGGGGACTGCCACGTCTGTGCCAGGCAAAGGTGTGGGTCTGAGGATGTTCAGGGTCCCACTCTCTATTCTATTCCACAGTGTGGAGTTCCTGAACAGTGTGGAGTCAGATTCTTTCCCGTATGACCCCACATCCACACAGACAAAATTATAGTTGGCATCTGCCACTGCCAGTAGGCCAATTTAATTATTTTTTTTGATAATTGTGATACAGTGAGCCACTCTGCAATGGCTTCACTATGCGGACATGTTTGCCAACCACGGCTCCCATGCAGTTTGGAAAGTTTGCTCTGTCCAGGAATCCCGCAGCAATTCGTGCCAATGCCTCATCTGTGGGTGTTGGCAAACATTCCTCCCTCATCGTGTCCCATATTGTCTGGCACACCTTGCATTGGACAGGCTTTCAGCAAAAACTTTAAAAGTATCAGTGAGTACCTGGCAAAAAGAATATTGGTACTCATACTCAGTCTAACAACATGAATTTAAAAAATGGTAACGGTGTATCTTTAGTTGTTGAAAGTAAAGCTTTGTTAGTCTGAAGCAAAAACCGGCTCCAAACTTTTGTAGCTGGCTCCTAGATTCAGAGCAAATTTGTCAAGCCCTGTCCTATAATGTCTTAATAGACCAAATCGGTGATTGATTGCAGCCAAATGTTGTATCTGATGAAACATGATGAATTATATATGGCCAAATATCTAATATGTATTAAATGTCACTAAAATATGTTCATATGAATGCACTTAAGGTCACTATATACTCAGAAAAAGAAAAATTAATACATTTATAAAAAATGACAGATCTCAAAATGTGCATTTAATCCCCCCGGTGAAAGTGTGTCCAACCTATAAATCCATCTCATCTCAGATCTAAGGAAAGAGGGGGGGTTCCCTAGTGGCACAACAGTTATTATATATAACAAATGTCAATGTTATATCAACCTTAGCCGTCAGATGTGCATAGCTCCTTGCGGTTCACATAAAGTGCATCCTTAATCGTGCAAATGTAGCCTCTAGAGAGTATAAAGTGCTAGTGCAACAGTTGATCATACCATTTACACAGTGCTAAAGTGCAAAAGCGACAATAAGTGCATATAGTGCAAATTTGTGCAAATATATGTATCAATGTCGTGATTAGAAATGTGGCCCAAGTCCAGATGCTAGCATCCACTTAGGGATGCATAAAGAGCCTTATGCCAATTTTCAATGCGTACTGAGGGTCTAGCGTCCTTATTGTTCATTTCCAGAGTTCCTAGATGGGCAGACTGTACACCAAAATGTGCTCTGCAGTTGGTTGATGTAACAGCTTCTCCTATGACACCAATTGGCTCCACAACAAACGGGAGATAAAAAGAGAGAGAGAAGGGTAATGGTGCAATAACGTCTTATGACCGTTAGAAAATCGTATATTGTAGTGATTTCACACTTACAAATTCCAGAGCCTCTTCTGTCCGGGCTCTGGAGTGGAACGCTTTGGGCCAACTATAGGGTGACCACTTCTCTTCTTTGGAGCATCGTCATTACCTCAGGTGAAGAAACATAAAAGAGAGCAGAGAGATAGCGATCTCATAGCACAGCATCAGTTGGTAATTACTTAGTGCAATAAGAGAATGGTCACACTTACCGATTTAGGAGCCTTATCTGTCCAGGCTCAACTGTTGGGCATGCGGTGCTGCTTAACGGTGAGCGCCTAAACCTCTTTAACTGCTCCCTCGGGTTCAGGTGCTGACTGTAACGTTGGGGGCTTCCAGCCTCTCCAGTGTGCTTGAGGGCAGCATGTCTGATGCTGCTCGCTGACCAACACCCGGTTTAAATAGAGACAGGCAGGGAGGTGGCTGCATGAGGCACGGCTTGAGAGGGGGGCGCGGTCTGGTGAAGGTCTTTAAAAACCCACAGTTCCTTCTAAGCAGTGCCAGATTGTGGTTAGCCATACCTGAGCTCCCTGTACCTGAATTCTCTCGTGATTTAACCTGTTATTGACCTCGGCTTGTTTTCTGACCATTCTGCCTTCCTTTGCCCTAGACTATTTTCCTTGTACTACGCTACTGCACTGATATCGACCCGGCTATTCCATTTGACTATGCTATTCTCTGTATTCCTGACTCTGGCTCGTCTGACTACCCCTGTGTTGCTGACCTGGTTTTGTATTACGACATTGTCTTTGCTTAACCCTTTCTGTCTAGCTAGTATACTTATACCTGGCCAATTTTTAAGGACCAGACAGTTAGGGATTGTTCTACGGCTACCCTGTTGGTAGTTTTTGGATCTGTGGAGTGTTGGGCTTTAAGGACTGCGTGATGGGATCCGGGAACCGTGACATTACAATCTGGCCAAAATGGATCCCGCAGACTTAACACAACATTTGAGTAACTTTGTATCCAGACAGGACGAGCAGGACCATAGGATGGATCAGTTTGCTCTCGCCTTACAAACTATCCTGACTCGTACGGCTCACCTGGAACCAGCTGGGGTTGCACCTCCGCCTGCTATACCTGTGTCCCCTGTCGTTCAGACATCCCAGGTACACATGACCGCTCCTATGAGGTTTGACGGTACTCCCTCGGAGTGCCGGGGATTTTTGGTCCATGTGGATATTCATTTTAAATTAAATCCACAAATGTTTATCACTGACATTGCCAAAGTGGGGTTCATTATTAACCATCTGTCTGGCAGAGCGTTGACATGGGTGAATCCTTTATGGGAGGCAGAGAAGCCTATCATACGGGATTATAAAGAATTCATAGCCGAGTTAAAACGTACATTTAATCCTACCAGAGAGGCCAAGGTAGCTGGCAAATCCTTGTTCCGCATACGTCAAGGGAACAGGACTGTGTCTGATTATGCCATAGAATTTAAAACGTTGGTTTCTGACGTGAACTGGACTGATGAGACTCTGGTTCTGGCTTTTATGGAGGGGTTATCAGAGTCATTGATGCATGAATTGGCTCCTCGTAAATTACCTGAGTATTGAGTGAACTCATTGATTATTGTATAGATCTGGATGATCAGATAAGGGACAGAAGAACTCCAAGAGAGAAACCTAAGAGACCGTTACCAAGATTGGCTCCTGTCTTTCAGGCACCACCAAGAGAGTTATCTCCTCCCTCTGAGCCTATGCAACTAGGCCATACTAGGCTTACAGAGGAAGAGAGAACAAGGCGTCTTCGTGAGGGATTGTGCCTGTATTGTGGTTTAAAAGGACATTTACGACTTCAATGTCCCACTCGCCCTAGAATGCATGATAAGTCGGAAAACTACCGCACCTAAGGAGCTGAGGAGACAGGCCTTGGGTGTGACGTGCATGTCTCCTGTCAAAGACACTAAACTTTTGTTACCAGTATCCGTGGCTTGGGAGACCAAGACCACGCATACTACCGCTTTTGTTGATCCTGGGGCTGCAGGTAATTTTATCGATGTTGAATACGCTTCCTCCATTTCTCTCCCTCTGGTTGTAAGAGAGACACCCTTAGCCGTCGAAGCCATAGACGGTAGGCCGTTATCCTGCCCTAGGATTACTCATGATACGGTTACAGTGGTTCTTAGCACTGGTCTCTTACATAAAGAAGAGATCATATTTCAGGTTATCCGTTCACCTTCCAATCCTGTTGTGCTTGGTTTCCCTTGGTTTGTGGAACATAATCCTGTTATTGATTGGGCTAAGGGAGAGATACTATCTTGGAGTCCTACTTGTTTTGGGACTTGTTTAATACTCATTCAACATATTGGTGCCCTGAACACACCTACAGCTCCCCCATTGTCTACAGAGGTTCCTGACCAGTATGCCGACCTCAGAGCTGTATTTGATAAAAGAGAGGCAGAGAAACTACCTCCATATAGACCATATGATTGCGCCATAGATATTCATCCAGGTACCATGCCTCCTCGAGGCAAAGTATATCCTTTATCCATAAAAGAGAACCAAATCATGGAGGAGTACATAAAAGAGAATTTGGAGAGAGGTTTTATCAGACGTTCCTCTTTTCCAGCAGGGGCTGGGTTCTTTTTTGTGTCTAAAAAAGGAGATTTACACCCGTGTATCGATTATATGGGGCTTAACAAGATCACCATCAAGAATGTGTACCCTATCCCTCTTATATCAGAACTGTTCAACAGGTTAAGGGGATCAGCAGTATACACAAAACTCGATTTAAGAGGGGCTTACAACCTGATACGTGTAAAAGATGGGCATGAATGGAAAACAGCATTTAACACCAGGAGTGGGCATTATGAATATCTGGTCATGCCGTTCGGTCTTTGTAATGCTCCGAGATTTTTTGCAAACCTTTCTTATAGTATACCTAGACAATATATTGATTTACTCTCCCGATCTGGAAACCCACCATGAACATGTCAGACAGGTATTAGCAAAATTACTAGACAACGGTCTTTATTGCAAACTGGAGAAGTGTTTATTCGACATTACTACTGTGAAATTTCTTGGGTACATTATCACTCCAGAAGGTTTTGAGATGGATCCTTCCAAACTCACGGCCATCTCAGAATAGGCTTGTGCACCGATTTTTTTTTCGGTTCGATTTGGTTAAATTTTTCGGATTTTTAAACTTTTCGATTTGGCTCGTTTCGACCGATTTCTGTTTCGATTCGGTTCGGTTTCGGTTCGATTCGTTTTCCGTCTACATTTTTTTTCGGAATATCGACCATTTTTCGTATTTTCGTGTCACTTTGCTCGTTTTTTGTATCGACTTTTCGTAATTTCGGAAATTTTCGTTTTTTCGGAACGTCTGTTCTCCTCGTTTCAAAGCAATAAATTTCGATTTGACACATTTCAAGTCCATTCGAAAATTCCGAAAATATTTCGTTTCGGCTCGGAAAACTTTTCGGATCTGCCATTTTCGGATCTAAAAATTTTCGGAAATTCGACCGCATCCGAAAACATGAATTGGGAAATTTCGTGAAAATTCCGAAATTCCGAAACCCGAAACGCACATCCCTATCTCAGAATGGCCTCTCCCTCAAGGCCTCAAAGCCATACAGAGGTTTCTGGGGTTTTCCAACTATTATAGGAGATTTATCAAGAATTATTCCACTGTAGCCTCTCCTATCATTAATATGACACGTAAAGGTCCGAAGAATCAGGTCTGGTCTTCACAATCCAAACAGGCATTCGAAGCTCTCAAACAGGCTTTCACTTCCGCTCCCGTGTTACGGCATCCTGATCCCAGAATTCCATTTGTTCTTGAGGTTGATGGTTCCGAGATAGGACAGCCCCAATGCCTATCTCAAAGAGAGTCTCCAGGGAAGCCTCTACATCCTTGTGGGTTCTTTTCAAGAAAATTATCACCAGCAGAACGCAATTATGATATCGGTAACAGAGAATTGCTTGCTGTTGTGTCTGCCCTGTCAGAGTGGAGACATTTGCTGGAAGGTACTCTTGACCCTTTGTTGATAATCACTGATCATAAGAACCTTACGTACATCGGGGATGCTAAACGTTTGAACTCGAGACAGGCCAGGTGGTCATTACTACTGTCTCGGTTTAATTTTGTGTTGACTTACAGACCAGGTGACCGCAATGTAAAGGCTGATGCCTTATCTCGTCAATATGACCCGTATGAATCTAATACACAAGACCACAATCCTATAGTTCCTCCTGAACGTATTGTGGCTTCCACGGTCTTGTCAGTTTCCTCGCCTTTCCTGGAACGTCTCCAGGCAGCTCAAGTGGGGGCTCCACCTGACAAGCCTCCAGATATGTTGTTTGTGCCTAAAAAGGAAAGACAAGAATTACTCATAATGTTTCATGATTCAAAACCAGCAGGTCATCCTGGTATTACTAAGACTCTTACCAGTATCTCCAGACGTACGTCTGTTTGTTTTGGCTTGTCAAGTCTGTGCAAGAAGCAAAACCAGTAAAACCTTGCCTGTCGGTCTATTGCAGCCTTTACCCATGCCTAAGAGGCCTTGGTCTCATCTATCTATGGATTTTATTGTGGACTTGCCGAAGTCCAAGGGTCATACTGTGGTTCTGACAGTTGTAGACCGCTTCTCCAAAATGGCTCATTTTGTCCCTCTACCTAAGCTTCCTACAGCCAAAGAACTGGCGGTTGTATTTGCTAGAGAGATTGTACGAATACATGGGGTTCCGTCTGAAATAGTCTCTGACAGAGGAGCCCAGTTCGTCTCTCGTTTCTGGAGGGTTTTCTGTGCAGAGATGGGGGTGCGATTGGCCTTCTCTTCAGCATATCATCCACAAACCAATGGGGCAGCAGAGAGGGCAAATCAGGGTCTCGAGCAGTACATACGTTGCTTTACCACACAACAAGACAATTGGTCGGAGTTGTTGCCCTGGGCTGAGTATGCACGTAATAACGCCGTTAACGAGACCACTGGCCACTCTCCTTTTTCTGCCATCTATGGTTTTTTCCCTCCGGCTCTACCGCTTCAGTTTTCTGAACATCCCGGCTCTCGATGAACATCTCACTCAACTACAAGAGATTTGGAGACAGATTCGCGAAAACATGGAGTGCAATGTTGCGGTCCAGAAACGCAAGACTGACAGGCATAGGTTACAAGCTCCTTCCTATAACGTGGGGGATAGAGTTTGGTTGTCCACTAGGAATGTGAAGTTGTGGGTGCCTTCTATGAAAATGGCACCTCAGTTTATAGGTCCATACAAGATCATTCGCTGCGTTAACCCTATGGCTTATGCCCTTGCCCTTCCTAAACATCTTCGCTTGCACAACGTCTTCCACACCTCCCTACTGAAGCCTTTGTTGTGTAACAGGTACACGCGGGTCGTTCCTCCTCCTCCACCTGTTCAGGTTGATGGGGAGACAGAGTATTAGGTTAGGAAAGTTCTGGATTCTAGGCTGTTCAGGGGTGCTCTGCAGTACTTGGTCGATTGGGTGGGTTATGGTCCGGAGGACCGGTCCTGGATTCCGGCTTCCAACATGTCTGCCTCTAGGTTGGTCAGGGCGTTCCATGCCTCGCACCCTGATCGCCCTGGTGGTCGTCCTGCAACTCGCCCCGGTGGTCGTCCTGCCGCTTGTCCTGTTGGTCGTCCGGTGGCCTCCCGTGGAGAGGGGGGTACTGTAACGTTGGGGGCTTCCAGCCTCTCCAGTGTGCTTGAAGGCAGCATGTCTGATGCTGCTCGCTGACCAACACCCGGTTTATATAGAGACAGGCAGGGAGGTGGCTGCATGAGGCGCGGCTTGAGAGGTGGGCGCGGTCTGGTGAAGGTCTTTTAAAAACCAACAGTTCTTTCTAAGCAGTGCCAGATCGTGGTTATCCATACCTGAGCTCCTTGTACCTGAATTCTCTTGTGATTTAACCTGTTATTGACCTCTGCTTGTTTTCTGACTATTCTGCCTTCCATTGCCCTAGACTATATTCTTGTACTACACTTCTGCACTGATATCGACTCAGCTATTCCATTTGACTATTCTATACTCTGTATTCCTGATTCTGGCTCGTCTGACTACTCCTGTGTTGCTGACCTGGTTTTGTATTACGACATTGTCTTTGATTAACCCTTTCTGTCTAGCTAGTATACTTATACCTGGCCAATTTTTAAGGACCAGACAGTTAGGGATTGTTCTACGGCTACTCTGTTGGTAGCTTTTTGGCTCTGTGGAGTGTTGGGCTTTAAGGGCTGCGTGGTGAGATCCGGGGACCGTGACACTGACGTCTACAACAAACCTCACAAGTCTGCCATAGTTTGGTGAACCATATTAATCAGGTTACTCCTTAGTAGTGCAGAATGGGGGATTATTGACATAATAAAATACAGGGTATTAACATGGATAAAAATGCACATATGGGGGGGTTCTCGAGACGCGTTTCGGCGCTATTCCTGCGCCTTCCTCAGTCGATATGTGGATGAAGAATGGGGGATCCGAGGCTTAACGTGTATCTCCTTTTATTTGGGGAATGTTCAGTGCAGTCTCCTCGTGTTGCGTGATTCACTTCCGGGTTCGCATGGCGAGGCAGTCATGTGGTGTTAGCCGCGTCATCTCAGATCTAAGGCTAGGGTCAGACGAACGTGATTCCTACGGACTGTGCGTCTGTGCAGTACGGACGTACGTTAGTACGGAAGACACAGTAGTAGCCACACAGTCCGTGATCACGTCCGTGATTCTTGACGGATCAATATAAAAAAGCGAAATATGAGTAACCAAATTAATTGCAGATTGAATAAAACGAGGGAAAAAGGGTATAAAAAGCCATATTGTGGATGGTGACTTCTTCCAAGAAGAATGCAGTTCAAGTATTTGTGTTTGCTGCTACGGGCTACCTGTACCTCAGGAACAATCTGACAACGGCGATCATGGGTTCATCCCATCAACGCTGCTAGATACACGCATGGCCACCTCGTGACGCTGTACTGCCACTGCGAGAGACAGACATGGCAAAGTTCTTCAACTACCTGCGGATATCCATCCCCTCCTTCGACGAACTGTTGTTGAAGGTACATGAGCTGTTGATGATGAGGGACACCAACATGAAGGACGCCATACCACCAGAGGAGCTGCTGGTCAGCAACACATCCAATAATATCACACTGATTGGACTCAAGGTTGGCTCACTCCTAGCCAATTAGCTCTTGGAGAAGTCATTAGGTTAGGGGTTCACATACTTTTTCCACCCTGCACTGTGAATGTTTACATGTTCTGTTCAATAAACACATGAAAACATATAATGTTTGTGTTGTATTATTTTAAGCAGACTGTGTTTTTCAAATTGTTGTGACTTAGATGAAGATCAGAGACATTTTATGACCAATTCATGCAAAACGCCACGTAATCCCAAAGGGTTCACATACTTTTTCTTGCCACTGTATCTAGATTAAAGATTTCCAGAACTCAGGTATAACTCAGTCTCAGTGAGACACCCTGATAGCTGGCAGCCAGTGACAAGACACAGATTAAAATTCCCAGAAATCTGCTAGAAGTGAGACCCCCCAATAGCTGCTGGCAGTGAGAACACAGACTAACAGAACAATCTCCTCTCAAAAAACACATGCTGGGGCTGCGAGGGAAACCTTATATAGTGTGCTGCGGGACTTAGCTCTGTGAGCCCATGATTGGGCAAAATTTGCCCAATATGGAATCTCGGAGCCGTGATTGGCATAGTCTTGCACCTGACCTGTGGTCAGGTGCAAGGCTGTAGCCAATTACAAGCTTCAGGCCAGTGGAAAAGTGCATTGTGATGCATTGTGGGCGAACTCGAACCGAACACGCGGAAATGTTCGGAGTTCGCGAACGGCCGATGTTCGATGCGAACTCCGAACAGATCGAACCAAATAGCTCATCCCTACTTGTGAGTGCGAAATCTATAGTTTGTTGCCATTTCTTTATTGACAATCTGATAGCGCACATTTGGTCTATTCTTCTTCATTTATTTCAGAATATGAACCTGGAATAACCCATGAAATTGTATAAGGATGAGCATTTCTCCACTTATGTTTTCACTTTCTGACACATGGTGTGTGTGTGTTATGCGCTCCCTGATTTACACTCTGCGTACTTCGGTTTTACTCTGAATATAGGGGTGAGGGATACACCCATTGGTGAGCTGCATAATTGGATACAGACATTTAAATTAACATATTAATTAGCGCCACACCAACATCTACACCTTTCTAGGTTAAGTACGGGTTTATTTTCGTTCTGTACTTTCTTTGCAAACAGCATTTCACTTTTCAAACATTCAAGCGTACTGTTTTTTTTCACTCCAATCGTCTGTGGTGTCGGGTTTTTCCGGCGGCTGCTCGGGTTTCTCCGGCATGTTCCGCGGGGTTATTCCAGATGTTTTTGTGGGTTTCGGTGTGCATTCGCCTGGGTTTTGCGGTGAGTGTTCGTCGGGTTTGCGCCGGCTTTTCCTTGCACTACGACGGCCCTGTGGGGTTTGCTGAATACACGGCAGGGTCGCCGAAATGGAATCGCCAAATCACACCGAATTGAAGAGAACGAACCATCACCGAACGTGTGGTGACATGTCAATTCTCTTTGAATAACCCTGTATATGTATTCTATGTGGGACACGTTATATATTCTAGGGTGACACGTTATATATTCTATGTGGGACATGTTATATATTCTACGGGAGACACGTTATATATTCTACGGGAGACACGTTATATATTCTGCGGTGACACGTTATATATTCTGCGGTGACACGTTATATATTCTATGGGAGACACGTTATATATTCTATGTGGGACATGTTATATATTCTAGGGTGACACGTTATATATTCTACGAGTGACACGTTATATATTCTATGGGAGACACGTTATATATTCTACGGGTGACACGTTTTATATTCTTCGGGAGACACGTTATATATTCTAAGAGTGACACGTTATATATTCTAAGAGTGACACGTTATATATTCTACGAGTGACACGTTATATATTCTACTGGTGACACGTTATATATTCTACTGGTGACACGTTATATATTCTACTGGTGACACGTTATATATTCTATGGGAGACACGTTATATATTCTATGGGTGACACGTTATATATTCTATGGGTGACACGTTATATATTCTATGGGTGACACGTTATATATTCTACTGGTGACACGTTATATATTCTACGAGTGACACGTTATATATTCTATGGGAGACACATTATATATTCTACGGGTGACACGTTATATATTCTTCGGGAGACACGTTATATATTCTATGGGTGACACGTTATATATTCTACTGGTGACACGTTATATATTCTATGGGAGACACGTTATATATTCTACGAGTGACACGTTATATATTCTACTGGTGACACGTTATATATTCTATGGGAGACACATTATATATTCTACGGGTGACACGTTATATATTCTTCGGGAGACACGTTATATATTCTATGGGTGACACGTTATATATTCTACTGGTGACACGTTATATATTCTATGGGAGACACGTTATATATTCTACGAGTGACACGTTATATATTCTACTGGTGACACGTTATATATTCTATGGGAGACACATTATATATTCTACGGGTGACACGTTATATATTCTTCGGGAGACACGTTATATATTCTATGGGTGACACGTTATATATTCTACTGGTGACACGTTATATATTCTATGGGAGACACGTTATATATTCTACGAGTGACACGTTATATATTCTACTGGTGACACGTTATATATTCTATGGGAGACACATTATATATTCTACGGGTGACACGTTATATATTCTTCGGGAGACACGTTATATATTCTATGGGTGACACGTTATATATTCTACTGGTGACACGTTATATATTCTATGGGAGACACGTTATATATTCTACGAGTGACACGTTATATATTCTACTGGTGACACGTTATATATTCTATGGGAGACACATTATATATTCTACGGGTGACACGTTATATATTCTATGGGTGACATGTTATATATTCTAAGAGTGACACGTTATATATTCTATGGGTGACATGTTATATATTCTAAGAGTGACACGTTATATATTCTATGGGTGACATGTTATATATTCTAAGAGTGACACGTTATATATTCTATGGGTGACACGTTATATATTTTACGGGAGACACGTTATATATTCTACGAGTGACACATTATATATTCCACGAGTGACACGTTATATAGTCCACGAGTGACACGTTATATAGTCCACGAGTGACACGTTATATAGTCCACGAGTGACACGTTATATAGTCCACGAGTGACACGTTCTATATTCTACATTTTTTTATTTGTAAAGGATTTTACCAGGACGGATACATTGAGATTCTCTCGTTTTCAAGTATGTCCTGGATTCAACAACATTGAATTGTTACAGAGATACAAAGTTACAGTTACAAGTACTTACACAGCGCCAACAAAATCCATAGCGCTTTACAATGGGGAAGCACAAACAGCAGACTTGCATGATACAAGAGGAAATAAAATCCTTTTCGTCAGATAACTGTCCGAGACACATTATATATTCCACGTGAGACACATTATATATTTTACGTGGGACACGTTATATATTCCACGGGTGACAAGTTATATATTCCATGTGGGACACGTTATATATTTTACGTAGGAAACGTTATATATTCCATGGGTGACGCGTTCTATATTCTACGGGTGACACATTATATATTCTACGAGTAACACGTTATATATTCTACGGGAGACACGTTATATATTCTACGGGTGACACGTTATATATTCTTCGGGAGACACAATATATATTCTATGAGTGACACGTTATATTTTCTACGGGTGACACGTTATATATTCTATGGGTGACACGTTATATATTCTATGGGTGACACGTTATATATTCTAAGAGTGACACGTTATATATTCTACGGGTGACACGTTATATATTCTATGGGTGACACGTTCTATATTCTACATTTTTTTATTTGTAAAGGATTTTACCAGGACGAATACATTGAGATTCTCTCGTTTTCAAGTATGTCCTGGATTCAACAACATTGAAATGTTACAGAGAGACAAAGTTACAGTTACAAGTACTTACACAGCGCCAACAAAATCCATAGCGCTTTACAATGGGGAAGCACAAACAGCAGACTTGCATGATACAAGAGGAAATAAAACCCTTTTCGTCAGATAACTGTCTGAGACACATTATATATTCCACGTGAGACACATTATATATTTTACGTGGGACACGTTATATATTCCATGTGGGACACGTTATATATTTTACGTGGGACACGTTATATATTCCATGTGGGACACGTGATATATTTTACGTGGGACACGTTATATATTTTACGTGGGACACGTTATATATTCCATGTGGGACACGTGATATATTTTATGTGGGAAACATTATATATTCCATGGGTGACGCTTTCTATATTCTACGGGTGACACATTATATATTCTACGGGTGACACGTTATATATTCTATGGGTGGCACGTTATATATTCTATGAGTGACACGTTATATATTCTACGGGAGACACTTTATATATTCTACGGGAGACACTTTATATATTCTACGGGAGACACGTTATATATTCTACGGGTGACACGTTATATATTCTACAAGTGACACGTTATATATTCTATGGGTGACACTTTATATATTCTACCGGTGACATGTTATATATTCTACGGGTGACGCGTTATATATTCTACGGGTGACGCGTTATATATTCTATGGGTGGCACGTTATATATTCTACGAGTGACACGTTATATATTCTACGGGTGACACGTTATATATTCTACGGGAGACACGTTATATATTTTACCGGTGACACGTTATATATTCTACGGGTGACACGTTATATATTCTACAAGTGACACGTTATATATTCTACGGGTGACATGTTATGTATTCTACGGGAGACACGTTATATATTCTACGGGTGACGCGTTATATATTCTAGGGGTGACGCGTTATATATTCTACGGGTGACGTGTTCTATATTCTACGGGAGACACGTTATATATTCTACAGGAGACACGTTATATATTCTAGGGGTGACGCGTTATATATTCTACGGGTGACATGTTATATATTCTACGGGTGACACGTTATATATTCTAAGAGTGACACGTTATATATTCTACGGGTGACACGTTATATATTCTATGGGTGACACGTTCTATATTCTACATTTTTTTATTTGTAAAGGATTTTACCAGGACGAATACATTGAGATTCTCTCGTTTTCAAGTATGTCCTGGATTCAACAACATTGAAATGTTACAGAGAGACAAAGTTACAGTTACAAGTACTTACACAGCGCCAACAAAATCCATAGCGCTTTACAATGGGGAAGCACAAACAGCAGACTTGCATGATACAAGAGGAAATAAAACCCTTTTCGTCAGATAACTGTCTGAGACACATTATATATTCCACGTGAGACACATTATATATTTTACGTGGGACACGTTATATATTCCATGTGGGACACGTTATATATTTTACGTGGGACACGTTATATATTCCATGTGGGACACGTGATATATTTTACGTGGGACACGTTATATATTTTACGTGGGACACGTTATATATTCCATGTGGGACACGTGATATATTTTATGTGGGAAACATTATATATTCCATGGGTGACGCTTTCTATATTCTACGGGTGACACATTATATATTCTACGGGTGACACGTTATATATTCTATGGGTGGCACGTTATATATTCTATGAGTGACACGTTATATATTCTACGGGAGACACTTTATATATTCTACGGGAGACACTTTATATATTCTACGGGAGACACGTTATATATTCTACGGGTGACACGTTATATATTCTACAAGTGACACGTTATATATTCTATGGGTGACACTTTATATATTCTACCGGTGACATGTTATATATTCTACGGGTGACGCGTTATATATTCTACGGGTGACGCGTTATATATTCTATGGGTGGCACGTTATATATTCTACGAGTGACACGTTATATATTCTACGGGTGACACGTTATATATTCTACGGGAGACACGTTATATATTTTACCGGTGACACGTTATATATTCTACGGGTGACACGTTATATATTCTACAAGTGACACGTTATATATTCTACGGGTGACATGTTATGTATTCTACGGGAGACACGTTATATATTCTACGGGTGACGCGTTATATATTCTAGGGGTGACGCGTTATATATTCTACGGGTGACGTGTTCTATATTCTACGGGAGACACGTTATATATTCTACAGGAGACACGTTATATATTCTAGGGGTGACGCGTTATATATTCTACGGGTGACATGTTATATATTCTACGGGTGACACGTTATATATTCTATGGGTGGCACGTTATATATTCTACGAGTGACACGTTATATATTCTACGGGTGACACGTTATATATTCTACGGGTGACACTTTATATATTCTACGGGAGACACGTTATATATTCTACGGGTGACGCGTTATATATTCTACGGGTGACACGTTATATATTCTATGGGTGGCACGTTATATATTCTACGAGTGACACGTTATATATTCTACGAGTGACACGTTATATATTCTACGGGTGACACGTTATATATTCTACGGGTGACACTTTATATATTCTACGGGAGACACGTTATATATTTTACCGGTGACACGTTATATATTCTACAAGTGACACGTTATATATTCTACAAGTGACACGTTATATATTCTATGGGTGACACTTTATATATTCTACCGGTGACATGTTATGTATTCTACGGGAGACACGTTATATATTCTAGGGGTGACGCGTTATATATTCTACGGGTGACGTGTTCTATATTCTACGGGAGACACGTTATATATTCTACAGGAGACACGTTATATATTCTAGGGGTGACGCGTTATATATTCTACGGGTGACATGTTATATATTCTACGGGTGTTGCGTGACATAATTTATTTTCACACTGATGCTTTAGAGTAAAACATACATGAGCGTTTCTCTCGCCGACCCTCCTCCTCCTCCTCCTCCCCGCGGTTTTATATCCTGATCGGGTTATTTATCTCTGCATTACATTAAGCGTCTTATTTGTGCAAAAGGAAGAAAACAGCAAACCCCCATTTCCCAGGTATCGCGTGCGCTTTATTGAAGCAAACCTTGCAGATATTCGGTACCAGTCACTCCACGCAGGGGGTAAATTCCCTCCCCTGGCTTGTATCGAGGCGCTGCAGTTTGCCACGCCCCTTGCGCCGTGGGAGATCGGCAGAGCCATTTCACTTTGCTGATTGCAGGCAGAGCGCATCCGTGCGGCACGTCAGCCTCTGCCTATTAGAGACCCCGGTGGTTGGGAGCTGATCATCAGGCTGAGATCAGGACAGGCACGCAGGACGCGCCATGTAATCAGCTTCCAGTCAATTCAATCCATCAACCTCAGCAACAGATAAACATGGCGCCCCCTACTGACGCCATGAGTCAAGCTCCAGCACGTGCAACATGATGATCAGCCACCGCCAGTTAGAGCCAAGCAAAAAGCCCCAAAAATATGCCTGTGTTTAAGACATACGATGCGTAACGCGCGCCTGCATATAAGGCTAGGGTCAGACGAGCGCAGTGCGAACGCGCGTGCAGGCGCACTTAATCACGGCCGTAGTAGCAGCAAGTGCCAGGCAATGACGGCCAATATACGAAGTACGGTCGCACAAAAGTCCGGCTGCGCAACGCAAGTGGAAAACGAACGCATTTTGTCGAGAACGTAAAACCGCTAGTACGGTTGTTCAGAGTGCGCTGCGTCCGCTAGCGGCGTGTGTGCGTGAATTGGAGATGTCAGACGCTACTAATGTCCAGCCAACATAACGTCCAGATGCACAAAGTGTTTTATTGATGATCCGTACAAAATCACGACCGCAAATGCGCATCGTATGACCGCTATCGCGTACTCCGTGAAAAAATGCGTCCATTCGTTCGAACGCACTTTTTCACAGACAACGCGAAAATGCGTTCGTCTGACCCTAGCCTAAGACGTGTGATGCGTAACGCGCGCCTGCGTATAAGACTTTTCCATGTACGGTGTGCCTGCCCTGCCGTTATAGGGATCAGCCTGCACATACAGAGCGTAAGGCTGTGGGCTTATAGTGCGTCAGGGTATTTGGCACCAGGGGCAGATACTCCCTTTTGCACCCCCCCACTGAATTAACAAAAATATATAGTAATAATAAAAGGCAAAAATATAGTCACTGCGTTACATGTTTACAGGTGCATTCTGTATATAGTCACTGTGTTACATGTTTACAGGTGCATTCTGTATATAGTCACCGTGTTACATGTTTACAGGTGCATTCTGTATATAGTCACCATGTTACATGTTTACAGGTGCATTCTGTATATAGTCATTATATTACATGTTTACAGGCGCATTCTGTATATAGTCACTGTGTTACATGTTTACAGGTGCATTCTGTATATAGTCACTGTGTTACATGTTTACAGGCGCATTCTGTATATAGTCACTGTGTTACATGTTTACAGGTGCATTCTGTATATAGTCACTGTGTTACATGTTTACAGGTGCATTCTGTATATAGTCACCGTGTTACATGTTTACAGGTGCATTCTGTATATAGTCACCATGTTACATGTTTACAGGTGCATTCTGTATATAGTCATTATATTACATGTTTACAGGCGCATTCTGTATATAGTCACTGTGTTACATGTTTACAGGTGCATTATGTATATAGTCACTGTGTTACATGTTTACAGGCACATTCTGTATATAGTCACTGTGTTACATGTTTACAGGTGCATTCTGTATATAGTCACTGTGTTACATGTTTACAGGTGCATTCTGTATATAGTCACTGTGTTACATGTTTACAGGCGCATTCTGTATATAGTCACTATGTTACATGTTTACAGGTGCATTCTGTATATAGTCACTGTGTTACATGTTTACAGGTGCATTCTGTATATAGTCACTGTGTTACATGTTTACAGGTGCATTCTGTATATAGTCACTGTGTTACATGTTTACAGGCACATTCTGTATATAGTCACTGTGTTACATGTTTACAGGTGCATTCTGTATATAGTCACTGTGTTACATGTTTACAGGTGCATTCTGTATATAGTCACTGTGTTACATGTTTACAGGCGCATTCTGTATATAGTCACTGTGTTACATGTTTACAGGCGCATTCTGTATATAGTCACTGTGTTACATATTTACAGGTGCATTCTGTATATAGTCACTGTGTTACATGTTTACAGGTGCATTCTGTATATAGTCACTGTGTTACATGTTTACAGGTGCATTCTGTATATAGTCACCATGTTACATGTTTACAGGTGCATTCTGTATATAGTCATTATATTACATGTTTACAGGCGCATTCTGTATATAGTCACTGTGTTACATGTTTACAGGTGCATTATGTATATAGTCACTGTGTTACATGTTTACAGGCACATTCTGTATATAGTCACTGTGTTACATGTTTACAGGTGCATTCTGTATATAGTCACTGTGTTACATGTTTACAGGTGCATTCTGTATATAGTCACTGTGTTACATGTTTACAGGCGCATTCTGTATATAGTCACTGTGTTACATATTTACAGGTGCATTCTGTATATAGTCACTGTGTTACATGTTTACAGGTGCATTCTGTATATAGTCACTGTGTTACATGTTTACAGGTGCATTCTGTATATAGTCACTGTGTTACATGTTTACAGGTGCATTCTGTATATAGTCACTGTGTTACATGTTTACAGGTGCATTCTGTATATAGTCACCATGTTACATGTTTACAGGTGCATTCTGTATATAGTCATTATATTACATGTTTACAGGCGCATTCTGTATATAGTCACTGTGTTACATGTTTACAGGTGCATTCTGTATTGAGGTATGTTAATAGAGATCTCTTAAGGGACTTTAGACTGGGGGAAGATCTGATGGCGTCTGGGAGGTTATTCCATATTTGCGGTGCTCTGTAGGAAAATGAGGATCGAGCCACTGTCTTTTTGTATTGCGGTATTGCAAGTAAGGTGCTGGTCCTGGATCGGAGGTTATAGGATGAGGGAACTGCCGGGGGAAGCAGTCTATTCAGGTAGGGTGGCAGCTTCCCAGAAATGCTCTTAAACACCAGGTTGGAAAGGTGAAGGGTGCGTCTAGATTCCAGCGATGGCCAGTTTAGCTCTTTTAACATGTCACAATGGTGGGTCATGTAGTTACATTGTAGCACAAAGCGACAGAAGGAGTTATATAAAGTAGTAAGTTTCTGAAGGTGTGTTTGAGGGGCGGCTGCATACACTACATCTCCGTATTCAATAGCCGATATAAGCATTTGTTGTACAATCTGCTTTCTTACCGCGGGGCTCAGGCAGGATTTGTTTCTGTACAGGGCACCTAGTTTGGGGTAAAGTCTAGATGAGTTATTTGATGCGGGGCCAAAGGATAGATTTGGGTCTATCCTTTGCAATAAAACTCACAGGAATGTGTGGGGTGTATGAGCGTATCACAGAGCTCCACAGCAAAACACTTTAACCGACAATGTCTCCTCCTGTCCTGACATCCAACTCATCTCACTGCTCTTCCTCCAGCGCAGGGACAGGAAGTGCAGGAGGATGGGGAGGAGTCAGGGAGACAGATGCTTTACAGGTCTATGCTTTACAGTGAGTAAAGCGGCCGGCTTCGTGCAGAGAGTAAAGCTGCCGGCTCTGTGCAGCGAGTAAAGCTGCGGGCTTTGTGTAGCGAGTAAAGCGGCCGGCTTTGTGTAGCGAGTAAAGCGGCCGGCTCTGTGCAGCGAGTAAAGCTGCCGGCTCTGTGCAGCGAGTAAAGCTGCCGGCTTTGTGTAGCGAGTAAAGCGGCCGGCTCTGTGCAGCGAGTAAAGCTGCGGGCTGTGTGTAGCGAGTAAAGCTGCGGGCTTTGTGTAGCGAGTAAAGCGGCCGGCTCTGTGCAGCGAGTAAAGCTGCGGGCTTTGTGTAGCGAGTAAAGCGGCCGGCTCTGTGCAGCGAGTAAAGCAGCGGGCTTTGTGTAGCGAGTAATGCGGCCGGCTTTGTGTAGCGAGTAAAGCAGCCGGCTCTGTGCAGCGAGTAAAGCAGCGGGCTTTGTGTAGCGAGTAAAGCAGCGGGCTTTGTGTAGCGAGTAAAGCTGCGGGCTTTGTGTAGCGAGTAAAGCAGCCGGCTCTGTGCAGCGAGTAAAGCAGCGGGCTTTGTGTAGCGAGTAAAGCAGCGGGTTCTGTGTAGCGAGTAAAGCGGCCGGCTCTGTGCAGCGAGTAAAGCTGTGGGCTTTGTGTAGCGAGTAAAGCGGCCGGCTTTGTGTAGCGAGTAAAGCGGCCGGCTTTGTGTAGCGAGTAAAGCGGCCGGCTCTGTGCAGCGAGTAAAGCTGCAGGCTTTGTGTAGCGAGTAAAGCGGCCGGCTCTGTGCAGCGAGTAAAGCTGCGGGCTCTGTGTAGCGAGTAAAGCGGCCGGCTCTGTGCAGCGAGTAAAGCGGCGGCTCTGTGCAGCGAGTAAAGCTGCCGGCTCTGTGCAGCGAGTAAAGCTGCCGGCTCTGTGCAGCGAGTAAAGCGGCGGGCTTCGTGCAGAGAGTAAAGCGGCGAGCTTTGTGTAGCGAGTAAAGCGGCCTGCTTTGTGTAGCGAGTAAAGCGGCCGGCTCTGTGCAGCGAGTAAAGCAGCGGGCTTTGTGTAGCGAGTAAAGCAGCGGGTTTAGTGTAGCGAGTAAAGCGGCCGGCTTTGTGTAGCGAGTAAAGCGGCCGGCTCTGTGCAGCGAGTAAAGCTGCGGGCTGTGTGTAGCGAGTAAAGCAGTGGGCTTTGTGTAGCGAGTAAAGCGGCGGGCTTTGTGTAGCGAGTAAAGCGGCCGGCTTTGTGTAGCGAGTAAAGCGGCCGGCTCTGTGCAGCGAGTAAAGCAGCGGGCTTTGTGTAGCGAGTAAAGCTGCGGGCTTTGTGTAGCGAGTAAAGCTGCGAGCTCTGTGTAGCGAGTAAAGCGGCCGGCTCTGTGCAGCGAGTAAAGCTGCGGGCTTTGTGTAGCGAGTAAAGCGGCCGGCTTTGTGCAGCGAGTAAAGCGGCCGGCTCTGTGCAGCAAGTAAAGCTGCGGGCTTTGTGTAGCGAGTAAAGCGGCGGCTCTGTGCAGCAAGTAAAGCTGCGGGCTTTGTGTAGCGAGTAAAGCGGCCGGCTCTGTGCAGCGAGTAAAGCTGCGGGCTCTGTGTAGCGAGTAAAGCGGCCGGCTCTGTGCAGCGAGTAAAGCGGCCGGCTCTGTGCAGCGAGTAAAGCGGCCGGCTCTGTGCAGCGAGTAAAGCGGCCGGCTCTGTGCAGCGAGTAAAGCGGCCGGCTCTGTGCAGCGAGTAAAGCGGCCGGCTCTGTGCAGCGAGTAAAGCGGCCGGCTCTGTGCAGCGAGTAAAGCTGCCGGCTCTGTGCAGCGAGTAAAGCGGCGGGCTTCGTGCAGAGAGTACAGCAGCGGGCTTTGTGTAGCGAGTAAAGCGGCGAGCTTTGTGTAGCGAGTAAAGCGGCCGGCTCTGTGCAGCGAGTAAAGCAGTGGGCTCTGTGCAGCAGCGGGCTTTGTGTAGCGAGTAAAGCAGCGGGCTTTGTGTAGCGAGTAAAGCGGCCGGCTTTGTGTAGCGAGTAAAGCGGCTGGCTCTGTGCAGCGAGTAAAGCAGCGGGCTTTGTGTAGCGAGTAAAGCAGCGGGTTTAGTGTAGCGAGTAAAGCAGCGGGTTTTGTGTAGTGAGTAAAGCAGCGGGCTTTGTGTAGCGAGTAAAGCGTCTGGCTTCGTGCAGAGAGTAAAGCAGCGGGCTTTGTGTAGCGAGTAAAGCAGCGGGCTTTGTGTAGCGAGTAAAGCAGCGGGTTTAGTGTAGCGAGTAAAGCAGCAGGCTTTGTGCAGCGAGTAAAGCAGCCGGCTTTGTGTAGCGAGTAAAGCAGCGGGCTTTGTGTAGCGAGTAAAGCAGCGGGTTTAGTGTAGCGAGTAAAGCAGCGGGCTTTGTGCAGCGAGTAAAGCAGCCGGCTTTGTGTAGCGAGTAAAGCAGCGGGCTTCGTGCAGAGAGTAAAGCAGCCGGCTTCGTGCAGCGAGTAAAGCAGCGGGCTTTGTGTAGCGAGTAAAGCAGCGGGTTTTGTGTAGCGAGTAAAGCAGCCGGCTTTGTGTAGCGAGTAAAGCAGCGGGCTTTGTGTAGCGAGTAAAGCAGCCGGCTTTGTGTAGCGAGTAAAGCAGCGGGCTTTGTGTAGCGAGTAAAGCAGCGGGCTTTGTGTAGCGAGTAAAGCAGCGGGTTTTGTGTAGCGAGTAAAGCAGCCGGCTTCGTGCAGCGAGTAAAGCAGCGGGCTTTGTGTAGCGAGTAAAGCAGCGGGTTTTGTGTAGCGAGTAAAGCAGCCGGCTTTGTGTAGCGAGTAAAGCAGCGGGCTTTGTGTAGCGAGTAAAGCAGCCGGCTTTGTGCAGCGAGTAAAGCAGCGGGCTTTGTGTAGCGAGTAAAGCAGCGGGCTTTGTGTAGCGAGTAAAGCAGCGGGTTTTGTGCAGCGAGTAAAGCGGCGGGCTTTGTGTAGCGAGTAAAGCAGCGGGCTTTGTGTAGCGAGTAAAGCGGCGGGCTTTGTGTAGCGAGTAAAGCAGCGGGCTTTGTGCAGCGAGTAAAGCGGCGGGCTTTGTGCAGAGAGTAAAGCGGCGGGCTTCGTGCAGAGAGTAAAGCGGCCGGCTTCGTGCAGAGAGTAAAGCAGCCGGCTTCGTGCAGCGAGTAAAGCAGCGGGTTCTGTGCAGAGAGTAAAGCGGCCGGCTTCGTGCAGCGAGTAAAGCAGCGGGCTTTGTGTAGCGAGTAAAGCAGCGGGTTCTGTGCAGAGAGTAAAGCAGCGGGCTTTGTGTAGCGAGTAAAGCAGCCGGCTTCGTGCAGCGAGTAAAGCAGCGGGTTCTGTGCAGAGAGTAAAGCGGCGGGCTTCGTGCAGAGAGTAAAGCGGCCGGCTTTGTGCAGAGAGTAAAGCTGCGGGTTCTGTGCAGAGAGTAAAGCGGCGGGCTTCGTGCAGAGAGTAAAGCGGCCGGCTTCGTGCAGAGAGTAAAGCGGCCGGCTTCGTGCAGCGAGTAAAGCAGCGGGTTCTGTGCAGAGAGTAAAGCGGCCGGCTTCGTGCAGCGAGTAAAGCAGCGGGCTTTGTGTAGCGAGTAAAGCAGCGGGTTCTGTGCAGAGAGTAAAGCGGCGGGCTTTGTGTAGCGAGTAAAGCAGCGGGCTTTGTGTAGTGAGTAAAGCAGCGGGTTCTGTGCAGAGAGTAAAGCGGCGGGCTTCGTGCAGAGAGTAAAGCAGATTATTTTCCAGTTTGCCCCTCACTGTACTGAAGCTCGCGCACCAGTGACCCCTGGTGGTGGAAGAGGAGTAATAATGATTTTACAGAGGTGGTACAAGCTATGGTTGGTCACTGCCCTCTAGTGGGGTTTCATTATCATTACCAAACCACCCTGTCACTGGAGAAGTGACTGGAGCAGTGAGCGGCGGCGTCCACAACACAGTCACGGAATCACAATGTAATCCTGTGGGGGCGGACTTGGGTTTCTGACCCATTCACTCCATTCTACGACCAAAGCCGCACAGTGAGGAGCAAGGGATGGAAAGATACAACACAATGGATGCACCCAGTGACACATCTAAACACATTGGGTTAAATTATGATCCGAACGCTAAAACGGGGACAATGTGCACCTGCTGGTTTCCCAGTGTCATCCTTATTTTAGCGTTAATGCGCTGCCCTCAGTAATACTCGAGGTAGCACTTCTGCACCGCCGTGTGTATCACCTCCTGGAGTGAGTCCATAGGTTTCCGTGCTGTGAGCCCTGCACGATCTCTCACTGCAGAGAGAGACTGGCAACTATTTGTCCCCAGTCTCACTCTGCTCGCGGCCAGTAAAAGCGGCGGATGAGGCCATTGTTCTCACCGCAGGGTGAGAGGGGAGTATGGGATTAATGGGGTGTTAAAGAATTCTGTAAAAGCGCAGTCAGCAGAGCTTTAGGCTAATGTCAAGACGAGTGCATTTTGTACAGAAGCATGTTAGACGCAGTAGAGGCCACACAGTCCGTTTTTGTGACTGACGTTAATTTTGATGGATGTAGAAGGGAAATAAAAAAACATTTTGTCCTTCAAAAATGCTGGAGGTATAAATGCTGGACGTGTAAATGCTGGAGGTGTAAATGCTGGAGGTGTAAATGCTGGACGTGTAAATGCTGGGCGTGTAAATGCTGGGCGTGTAAATGCTGGAGGTATAAATGCTGGGCATGTAAATGCTGGACGTGTAAATGCTGGACGTGTAAATGCTGGACGTGTAAATGCCGGGCGTGTAAATGCCGGACGTGTAAATGCTGGAGGTGTAAATGCTGGAGGTGTAAATGCTGGAGGTGTAAATGCTGGAGGTATAAATGCTGGAGGTATAAATGCTGGGCGTGTAAATGCTGGAGGTATAAATGCTGGAGGTATAAATGCTGGAGGTATAAATGCTGGAGGTATAAATGCTGGGCGTGTAAATGCTGGAGGTGTAAATGCTGGAGGTGTAAATGCTGGGCGTGTAAATGCCGGACGTGTAAATGCCGGACGTGTAAATGCCGGACGTGTAAATGCCGGGCGTGTAAATGCCGGGCGTCTAAATGCTGGGCGTCTAAATGCTGGGCGTGTAAATGCTGGACGTGTAAATGCCGGGCGTTTAAATGCCGGACGTGTAAATGCTGGGCGTTTAAATGCCGGACGTGTAAATGCTGGGCGTGTAAATGCTGGACGTGTAAATGCTGGGCGTTTAAATGCCGGACGTGTAAATGCCGGACGTGTAAATGCCGGACGTGTAAATGCCGGACGTGTAAATGCTGTCCAATAGAAAAGAATTTAGTGCAGCGCTCCCGTACACCAGTACTCGTGCTCAAATAAAAGAAATTTGATTTTCAATTCAGGTTCATCCAGCAATACCATGTATAGAGAATTAAAACAGAGACAACCATAGTGTGAACCCGTTTAAATAGAAGAGTTTAGTTAAATTCGTTTTGTCTTGACTCACGTTTTCCAGGGCGTATATCACTCAAATTCATCAGCATGCGGGTGTTTTATGGACATAAACGGAGCAGCTTCATTCTCAAAAAGGAAGGAAATACAAGAATGGTGCAGATGGTCTCAAATTGTCAATATTATCACCCAGCTCGAGCCTTATACCCGGCCTCTCTTATATAGAGCCTCTCGGTGTCCAAGCGTCAGGGTTAGAATTAGCCAAAGCTGCCAAAAGCCCATCCGGATACTCGCAAAAAAAAAATCCAATTTAGGATTTATTTAAAGTTTTTTTTATTTCAATTGAATGTTTTTATATGTTCATGATTTTCTTTATTTTTTATCAAAGATCCAGACGCGTTTCGCCCTTAAAATAATAGGCTTCATCAGTGGAAAAACATATAGTAGATCTGTACTTAACGTCCCCGTTATTTATACAGTTCATTCAGGTATAAATGCCTCGTTTTCGGATCCGGTCACATGACCGCGTGGCGCCCTTTTTCTTCCAGGATGGTTTCAACGGCACATCGTTCCGATTGTGTACACCTCCAAATCGGCGTCCAGCAAGGAGGTCATTTCCGTCCATTTTGGTCGGAAGAGGATTTCTATTGGATGCAGTTACAGTACACTCAGCCGTTTCGCTTCGAGCACTGGTGTACAGGAGCGCTGCACTAAATTCTCTTCTATTGTATGGTGATTTTCCATTTCGGGGGTCTTTGGGGAATAGTCACCTTAGTGTACAAGCGATCCGTATTTTCTCCAGTCTTGACGCAGCGCCACTGCATCGTTGTTTCTTTTTCGTGTATAAATGCAGTCCGTCTGACCACGTTCCATCACTCACACACAAAGCTATTCGGACGTGGCGCACTCTGCACGTTCGTTCTAGCGGTTTTACGTTCTTGCCTAACCTGCGTCCGTTTGCCGCGTCTACCGTGCGGACGTACTTTTGAGGGGGGCTCCATTGGTCAGAATACTATGCTGCCACGGACGTACAAATGTGCGGCAACACGGACGTGAACACTGCGCTCGTATGACCCCAGCCTTAAGTGTCGCTAAATAAGTGTTAGTGCGTCCTGCGGTAATTAGTGCGTACACTTTATAATATGAGGAGCCCAAGCACAGGAACACACTGCAGCGACACGGCCAGGCTCCTGCAGCGACACGGCCAGGCTCCTGCAGCGACACGGCCAGGCTCCTGCAGCGACACGGCCAGGCTCCTGCAGCGACACGGCCAGGCTGTCACATTTGTTGTCCCACTCACCCTTCACAACCGTGGTGGGAATCCTTTTGGACAGACTTCTAAGTAGGGATGAGCTGTTCGGAGTTCGCATCGAACATCTTCCGTTTGCACACTTCGAACTTTTTGGGACGTTCGCCAAAAGTTCGAAAAAATTGTTTTTTTTGAAAAAAAGTATAAAAAAATGCTTAAAAAAAAAAAATACAAAAAAAAATCTATAAATAAAGAGACTCTTTACTGCAGAATTTATAATGAACGGTTTATTAGATATTGAATTTAAAAAAACGGGAATATTTTTAACATTGAAGCCTATGGGATACAACATTCTTGTTACTAAAACGTCAGGCAGACACGGCCCTCTAATCAGGCACTGTAGGGGGCAGCCTGCCGGGGACTTGAGGAGCATGCAGCCGCCGGATGACAGAGCTGCGACTGTGCGGGCTAGCCGCCCGGGTGCATGTGGCAGAGACAGGCAGCGCAGGGAGGGAGCCACTGCACCTGCGGCCACGGCAGACCCCCCCCCCCAACCAGGATCCAGGGAGCCCCCACTGACCACCAGGCTAAGGTAAGGCGACACATTTCTAAAAAAAATAAAATCCGAGGACATTTTTAACCCATTCGCTGGTGAGGCTTTTCACCGCTGTCGCTCATCATGTTTAACCGCGTTTTGAAGCCATATTTTGATATATGACCCAGACATATTATATATCGTTCTTTCCAGCAGATTCATAATATGTCATTATTATATGTATACGTCATGTCCTGTCTGTATATAACAAAAAATGCAATAAAATTAGAATTTTCAATAAATTATTATGTGTAAAGTGTTTTTTTTCACATTTTAACATGCGATCGTTTGCGGTTATATTTTCTATGGGGTGCGCTTGTTAAAAAAATTAGAAATGGGGTCTCGTTAAATTTTTTTGGGGGAAAATTTCGCTATTTTTAACAAACGCACCGCATACAAAAATCGTTAGTGCTGAGCGCGTCCATAGCAGCCAAGTGGTTAAAGGTCCCCAGGAACATAAAATAAAACCTTTTTTTCCCCTCTACCTGGCTGAATTTTTTTAATTATATATATTAGATACATTCAGCCAGGTAGAGGGGGGCGGCGCGTGGGCTGCGCGGGGTCTCAGTGTTTTTTTTTTTGAGTGTATATAGTTTTAGCAAATTTATAAAGGGAAGGTAAGGGCAGGTATGATAGAGAAAATATATATTTTCTCTATTCAGACTTGTATTACACACACATTTTGGCAACTAATTGCCCCCCCCCCCCCAATTTGGCTGATCCCTCCAGAAGAAATGTTGAACCAGATAGAGCAGAGAATATACAGTCATGGCTGAAATTATTGGCACCCCAGACATTTTTCCAGAAAATCAAGTATTTCTCACAGAAAGTATTGCAGTGACACATGTTTTGCTATACACATGTTTATTCCCTTTGTGTGTATTGGAACAAAACAAAAAAAGGAAGAAAAGCAAACTGGACATAATGTCACAAAACTACAAAAATGGACTGGACAAAATTCTTGGCACCTTAACTTAATATTTGGTTGCACACCCTTTGGAAAAAATAACTGAAATCAGTGGCTTCATATAACCATCAATAAGCTTCTTCCACCTCTCACCTGGAATTTTGGACCTCTCTTCCTTTGCAAACTGCTCCAGGTCTCGCTTATTGGAAGGGCGCCTTTTCCCAACAGCACTTTTAAGATCTCTCCACAGGTGTTCAATGGGATTTAGATCTGGACTCATTGTGGCCACTTCAGAACTCTCCAGCGCTTTGTTGTCATCCATTTCTGGGTGCTTTTGACGTATGTTTGTGGTCATTGTCCTGCTGGAAGACCCAAGATCTCGGATGCAAACCCAGCTTTCTGACACTGGGCTCTACAGTGCGACCCAAAATCCTTTGGTAATCCTCAGATTTCATGATGCCTTGCACACATTCAAGGCACCCAGTGCCAGAGGTAGCAAAACCCCAAAACATCATTGAACCTCCACCATATTTCACTGTAGGTACTGTGTTCTTTTCTTTGTAGGCCTCATTCCATTTTCGGTAAACAGTAGAATGATGTGCTTTGCCAAAAAGCTCTATCTCGGTCTCATCTGTCCACAAGACGTTTTCCCAGAAGGATTTTGGCTTACTCAAGTACATTTTGGCAAACTGCAGTCTTGCTTTTTTATGTCTCTGTGTCAGCAGTGGGGTCCTCCTGGGTCTCCTGCCATAGCGTTTCATTTCATTTAAATGTCGACGGATAGTTTGCGCTGACACTGATGCTCCCTGAGTCTGCAGGACAGCTTGAATTTCTTTGGAACTTGTTTGGGGGCGCTTATCCACCATCCGGACTATCCTGTGTTGCAACCTTTCATCAATTGTTCTTTTCCGTCCACCCACAGAGAGATTAGCTACAGTGCCATGGGTTGCAAACTTCTTGATAATGTTGCGCACTGTGGACAAAGGAAAATCGAGATCTCTGGAGATGGACTTGTAACCTTGAGATTGTTGATATTTTTCCACAATTTTGGTTCTCAAGTCCTCAGACACTTCTCTCCACCTCTTTCTGTTGTCCATGCTTAGTGTGGCACACACAGACACACAATGCAAAGACTAAGTGAACTTCTCTCCTTTTTATCTGCTTTCAGGTCTGATTTTTATATTGCCCACACCTGTTACTTGCCCCAGGTGAGTTTACAGGAGCATCACATGCTTGAAACAATCTTATTTATCCACAATTTTGAAAGGGTGCCAATAATTTTGTCCAGACCGTTTTTGTAGTTTTGTGTGACATTCTGTCCAATTTGCTTTTTTTCCTCCCTTTTTTGTTTTGTTCCAATACACACAAAGGGAATAAACATGTGTATAGCAAAACATGTGTTGCTGCATTACTTTTCTGTGAGAAATACTTGATTTTCTGGAAAAATGTCTGGGGTGCCAACAATTTCGGCCATGACTGTATATCCCGTGTTATACAGAGAGCCTCAGAGGGGGCATTATATCCCGTGTTATACAGAGAGCCTCAGAGGGGGCATTATATCCCGTGTTATACAGAGAGAGCCTCAGAGGGGACATTATATCCCGAGTTATACAGAGAGAGCCTCAGAGGGGGCATTATATCCCGTGTTATACAGAGAGAGCCTCAGAGGGGGCATTATATCCCATGTTATACAGAGAGAGCCTCAGAGGGGGCATTATATCCCGTGTTATACAGAGAGAGCTTCAGAGGGGGCATTATATCCCATGTTATACAGAGAGAGCCTCAGAGGGGGCATTATATCCCGTGTTATACAGAGAGAGCCTCAGAGGGGGCATTATATCCCGTGTTATATAGGGATGAGCGGTTCAGGTTCGGACGGTTCGGGGTTCGACCCGAACTTGGCCTGTTCGATGAGATCGCGAACACCGAACATTTCCGGGTGGTCGCTGCATGTTCGACCACAATGCATTTTCCCACTGGCCTGAAGCTCGTAATTGGCTACAGCCTTGCACCTGACCACAGGTCTGGTGCAAGACTGGTTCAACACTATGGGCAAATTTTGGCCAATCATGGGCTCACAGAGCTAAGTCCCGCAGCACACTATATAACGTTTCCACGCGCCGATTCTGCACGCATTTCAGAGGAGATTTCAAAGGAGATAGTTGTGTCTCGTTACTGCCGGTCTGCCACGCTACTGGGGGGGGGGTCGTCTCATTTCTACCAAATATCAGGGAATTTAGGTGATCTGTGTCTTGTCACACATCCTGTACCACGCTGTATTTCGGGGCTCACTAATTTCTACAAAACATTTGTGAATTGAGGTGATCTGTCTCTTGTCACTGGCTGCCAGCTATCAGTGTGTCTCACTGAGTTATACCAGAGTTCTTTAAATCTTTATACCAGAGTTGAATCAGAGTTCTGTATATATTAATCTATATATCACTCACCATGTCTGAAAGAACAAAAAGGACAGGCAGACGCTCCCAGACACAGATAAGAGGGCAAGCAGCCCCTGTGTCGGGTGGCTGTGCCTCTGGTCATGGTGGACGTGGTGCATCCTCTGCAGGGGCACACTTGTCCTTTCTAACTGGTGCGGGCCGTCTTAAGCAGCAGGAACAGAGGACTTGGTGGATTGGCTAACCAGGCCATCCTCATCCTCCGAGTCCTCTGCCAGCCAGGTTTCTAGTGCTTTACAGTCCACCTCAGCTGCCAAAGCATCTAATGTAGCCTCCATGTCCACAGCTACTCCTGCCGTAGCCTCGCTATCACGCACGGAGGAATCAGCTGAATTGTTTGACTACAATGAGAGTGACATGCTGCTTGAGGATGCGCAGCAAGTACAGTGCTCTGATTCAATCTCTGAGGTTGAGGAAGGGAGTATAAATCAACCTAGAGGAAGGGGGTGCCAGTGATGACACACAAATAACTGGCACTCATGTTGCCCCAGCAGCTGCAGCATACTGCCAAGTTGGCTCCAGTGACGAGGAGATAAGGGGTGATGATGACAATGATGAGGTCACTGACTCCACCTGGGTGCCAGATCGAACAGAGGAATTAAGTGAGGAAGAGGGTGAGGAGGAGGCACAGCAAACACGAGGCACAACATCCTCTGTGACCAACCGTAGCACTAGCCAGTCCAAGGCATCACATGTCAGAGCTGCTCCGGTGAAGAGTGCTGTTGTCTCAAAGCACACATGCAGGAACTCTGTTGTCTGGTAGTTCTTTAAGAAATGTGCAGTAGAGAGCAGCGTTACCATTTGTAATCTATGTCAGATGAGGCTTAAGCGTGGGAAAGATACCGGACACTTGGGTACCACGTGCTTGAGGCGACATATGAATAAGTGCCACACATCCCGTTGGCGCAAAACTTTGCGTAGGTCCTCCTCCTCCTCATCTGTCTCTACTCCCACTGTATGTCCTGCCATGTCATTGCCTACAACCTCCACCGACAGGGATGAGGCTACAGTAATGGATGTACCAGGTCCTTCCTCACAATGTGACATCATCCCAGTAGCAGAAGATTTACGCAGTCGGATTACGTTGCCGCAGCTGCTGCAGCGAAAGAAAAAATATAGTCCCAACCATCCCCAAGCACAGCGTCTAAATGCCAGCTTAGCAAAATTACTCGCATTGCAGCTGCTGCCTTTCCAGCTGGTGGACTCTGCTCCCTTCCGTGAATTTGCTGAATGTGCTGTACCACAGTGGCAGGTTCCAAAACGCCATTTTTTTCATGCAAGGCCATTCCAGCACTATACCAGCACGTGGAAGACAATGTTATCCAGTCATTGGGAAAGGCAGTCAGCAGCAAGGTGCATGTGACTTTAGACACGTGGTCCAGCAAGCATGGACAGGGTCGTTACATTTCCTTCACGGCACACTGGGTAACTCTGATTGCAGCTGGGAGTGATCCAAGACGGGGCTCTGTGCTGGAGCTTGTTCATCCACCACGCCTCCAGAAAGCTGCTTGTATGAGGTCTGTCTGTTCCACCACCACCACCACCTCTTCCTCCTCTGTCTCTGGCGAAGTGGCAGTTAAACCGACGCCTGACAGGGTCTACGCAATGGCTCAAGCAAAAAGATGCCATACTGTGCTTGAGCTGGTTTGTTTAGGGGACAGGAGCCACACCGGGTCAGAAATTTTGCCAGCTCTGCAGGGGCAGGTGCAGAGATGGTTAACACCATGCCAGCTTGAGCTGGGAATGATCGTCTGCGATAATGGCAGCAACCTTCTCTCCGCCCTATGCAAGGGTAAATTGACGCATGTACCATGCCTAGCACACGTCCTAAATCTGGTGGTACAGCGTTTCCTAACCAAGTACCCAGGGCTGCCAGAGCTTCTCAGCCAGGCCAGGAAAGTCTGCAGCCACTTCAGACGGTCATTCCCAGCAAGCGTTCGCCTGGCAGAAATTCAAAGAGAATTCCACCTTCCCACAAACCGTCTGATCTGTGACATGCCCACCAGGTGGAACTCGACATTAGCAATGCTGCAGCGTCTGCACAAGCAGCAGAGGGCCATCAACGAGTACCTGTGTGAGTATGGCACAAGGACAGGTTCAGGTCAACTTGTTTCCCCCCCCCGCAGTGGCTGATGATCAAGGATGCATGCACTGTACTGTCACCATTTGAGGAGGCAACGAGGATGGTGAGCAGGGACAGTGCATGCATCAGTGACACAATTCCTTTAGTGTTCCTGCTGGAGCACACTCTGCGGGGAATTATAGATGTGGCTCTAGAGGCAGAGCAGCGGGAGGAAGAGGAGGCCTTCCCTAGCTCTCAAGGCCCCAGTCTTTCCGCAGACAGCATTCCAGCGGGTCCTACTCAGATCAGACAGGAGGAGGATGAGGAGGAATATTTAAGTAGTGGGGGCATTGAAGGTGGGGATTCCTCAAGGGAGGGTTTTGTGTGCCCAGAAACAGAAGGGCTAGTACGTGGCTGGGAGGAGGAAGTGCACGATACGGTCATCCTCATTGACAGGAAGACTCGGAAGCTAATCCCACCTCCAACCTACGCTGCATGGGCTCCCTAATGATGCAAAGCCTGCTAAAGGACACCAGGATTCGTGCTATCAAGGAGAGGGATCCATAGGCACACGGGGTGTGCCGGGTGTGCCTGGGCACACCCTAATGCCGGCCCCCGGCACACCCCACAGGCCCGCGGAACACTCTGGGTCCCGGCTGGCGGCATCCAACAGATAGCTGCCAGGACCCTTCACTTCCGCAGGCCTGGCGGCAGCCTTCGCTTCCATGGTGGTCCAGTGGATGTGGGTGCTGCACCGCGATCTGTGCTTACAGTCCGCAGTGCAAGTCCCACAGCGAGTGACTGGCCACGAGCTAAGCACCGGCGATTGCTGATGACCTGCCATCTGACCACCGGCGCTGACTGTGTCAGAGCGCCGGCGGTCAGGTGACAGGTCACCTGCGACCGGGCGCTCAGCTCGAGTCCAGTCACTCGTTGTGGGACGTGCACTGCGGACTGTAAGCACAGATCGCGGTGCAGCACCCACATCCACCGGACCACCAGGGAAGCAGAGGCTGCCTGCGGGGGTGAGAGGTCCGGGCGGCTATCCATTTGATGCGGCCAGCCGGGTTCCCCTCCTTGACCCCCCCCCTTCTGGACTCTCCCCCCCCCCCCCAGACCAAAATTCAACCCCCTCCCTGCAATGGGAAAAAAAAAAAAAAAAAGTAAGCAGGAGAGGACTTTTTCATATTATACACACAGCACATTACTGGGGGATTTTATTGCTGTGAATTTTGTGATACGCTCTTACGCACAGTACATTACTGGGGGTTTTATTGCTGTGGAGTTTGTGATACGCTCTTGCACACACCACTTTGCTGGGTGTTTTATTGCTGTGGAATGTGTGATCTGCTCATACACGTTGCACATTACTGTGAGTTTTATTGCTGTGGATTCTGATACGCCCATACACAGCAAACATTACTGTGAGTTTTGTTGTGAAGCTCTGTGACACGCTCATACATACCGCACATTACTGTGCGTTTTTATTGCTGTGGATTCTCGGCTACGCTCACACACATACCACAAACTACTGGGAGTTTTATTGCTACATACCCCCGGGGTGTAGGGGATATATAGTTATGTGAACGTATGGCTGTGTGTGTAAATGCAGGTATTTGTCTTTAAACAGGCTGCTGTGCAAAATTCGGCACCCGTGTCCTTGTCTCAGCCCGGCGTTGCCCCCTTGCCCTGCATCCAAAAGGCTAGTATTGCTCCTAGAATCGCTGCTATATCTTCTGCCTCCACTGCACAAAGTAAGAATAGTGAATAAAGCATCGTGAGATACAGGTAGGAGACTAAATATTGGTGCTTGGCAACAAGACCTTAACCTCCCTGGCAGTCCGATTTTGACCTTTGTATACGTCAAAATCGGTGCATTCATTCAGCCCCCCGGCGGTTTTCCCGCGTGTGGCTCGCGGTTAAATTTCATAGCTGAAAGCAGTAACCCCGAGCCACACCTGGGCTGTTACATACCTGTTCCTACGTTCCCTCGCTGTCACCTCCGGCCGATCGTGGCGTCCTGGTTCCTGTTGCGAGTGGCTGATTCCCTGCGGTGAATGGTGAATTCACAGCAGGGTGGGGCAATTTGATTCCCCGAAGTGTGGGGAACAACAGTCGGCGACATTTCAACACTCTGTGAATGACCCCTAGAGTAATGAATGGCTGAATGCGTGAGTGTGTGTCTGTGTATGTTTGCATAAGGGTGCGTGAAAATTATATATATATATATATATATATATATTTGAACTTTTGGGTGCACACCCTAATGCAATAGGCTGCGCACGCCTATGGAGGGATCATTACTGGTTGGCAACCCTTCTTGATCCACGATACAAGGAGAAAGTTGCAGAGCTCATCCTGCCCGCACAGAGGGAGCACAGGATGAAAAAACTTGAGGACGCTCTAAAGCGACATTTGTGTAACACCTTTCCAGGCACTGGAAGATTACCAAGTGCTGACACACGTGCTTCTGAGGCTGCGGGTGATCAGAGGAATAGTGGTGAAGGCCAGGGCCACTTGACGGGTGCATTTGTAGCGCTGTGTTTAAATCCTTGTCGTGGCAGTACCTATTTTTGGCCACCGGAGGGAGACAAGCGTGATGAGAGACACTGAACTTTGCATTGAGACTACATTTCCCGGCATGCTTTGCGGGCGGACACAGGAAGTGGGTGGGACAGACAGCTGGCAGAGCGTGCCAGGGAGTGAGTGAGACAAGACGCAGTGCTGCAGAACGCAGGAGTGACTAGGCCGGAGCGCAGGTGCGGCCTATCAGAGTCCGAGATCGGGTTGTTCAGCCTTACAAGAGGGAGACCCAGCGATCCACCATCTTACCCAAGCTGCTATTAAGGAAGCCGGAGGACCCCGAGTTAGGCGTACCGCAGGTCGATCGGATTGGGAGAGCAGGCGGTAAGCTGGACAAGTCACGGCCGAAGCAAAGAAAGCCAGACAACGGATCCAGTAGCCGGCGCCCCAGCCAAAAATCGAGCGGAGAGACGTCCTGGGTCAGCGGAGCCTTAAGAATCTGGCGGATGGGTGAGAGGCCTCCAAGGCCGTTTGTGATTAACGAAAGCACGCTGCTGTTGTTTCTAAAACCCACAGGGCCCCAACTTGACTAGTCGAAGACACCTTTTAAGCAATTCACTGGCCAGTTGAATAGTACCCGGGTACCACAATACACACACACACACATTTACATTCCGGGACTTAACCTGTGCGGGACTCACTTCCTGTCAGGGATCCCGGGTGCCGGGTACGTGGAAGCCAGAGGGTTCAAGAAGAGATACGAAGTCAAGGTCACAAGCCAGGTCAGGATAGGAGAAATACTCGTGGTAAGGGGTCACTTTCCGGGTCAATACAGTAAGGCAATCACTTAGGAAGGAAGGCTACACTAGGGAACTGTTACAATTGCGAAGCGAGGAGGAACTGGTCTCTCAAGCCTAAATACCCACCAAGCTCCACCCCCCTGCCTGGGATGCCAATGACGTCACGGACGTGCGCCGCAGCCCGGCCGCCATATTGGCGGAGCCTGGGCGCGCGCGCGTCCATTCTAAGGCTTGCTCTGCGCCTGCAGCCTTGGGCCCCGTCGGAGGACCGCCGCAGACGACCCAGGACCCGATCTCCCACCTCCCTGGGACACCGGAGCCACCACGGAGGGTAAGTCGGGTCCCGAAGAACCGCCAGGCATTCCCATAGGTCCCAGCCGTCCCCTCCGGGCACAGGCCCGATAAGAAGGGAACGGCCGGACCGAACGCCGCGGAGCCCGCAACCCTGACACTTCCTAATCTCCGAAAGGGATTAAAGATTAGTTTCTTATTTCTTCTTCCGATACGCGTTTCTCGAATTACGAAGCATTGTATTTTTCTGTTTCCGCTGCGCGTCTCTCGAATTTCGAAGCATTATAGTTTCTGTTCCGCTGCGCGTTTCCCGAAATACTGTAAATATATCTACGAACACCGTGTTATCTATTATATGCCATTCATTCTAGTAAACTATATAATTTATAAAATCCACAACGGTGCCGGAGTATATTTATTCCCTGGTGCGGGGAGACTGACCCGTTGTTCAATTTCAGCGGCTCCTCCGGGAGTGAGCGCTACACATTTTTAATTTTTTTTAGTCCTCGACGCCCAGGGACGTCAAATGTAGGCACCCATTGACAGCGTCTTCACCATATGGTGCAGGACTACCTAGGGGCAAGGGCAGACCTGGATACCTTTCCAGCAGATGATCCACTGGCTTACTGGGTGTTGAGATTGGATCACTGGCCAGAACTTAGCCAATATGCTATGCAGCTACTAGGTTGCCCTTCATCTAGCGTGCTTTCCGAAAGGACGTTCAGTGCCGCTGGAGGTTTTGTCACAGACAAAAGAGTGCGTCTGTCCACCGACTCTGTAGACCGGCTGACATTTATAAAAATGAATCAGTCCTGGATCAGCAGCTATCAATCCCCTGATGCTGACATAACGGAATAGATCGGGGAAGTCTTCTGCATTCACAAAACCTCCAGCACTGAACTCTTCCACAATACCACAAAAGGGTTACGGTGTGAAGGCACTTGCTGCCATGAAAGGCACAATATTTGGCTGCACTGACGCCTGTGCCAGATTTATATCATTTTAATTTTTTGAACCGCAGGGTCCAACCCTGCACTCTTCCACAATACCACAGAGGGGTTATTGTTTGATGATACCTGCTGGCCTGGCACCAAAAGCACAATATTTGGGTGCACTGCCACTGACGCCTGTATCAGATTCATATCCTCAGAGGGGTTACGGTGTGACGGCACTGTTGGGGACCAATTTTAAAGCACCTATTACTTTCATCCAAAGCCTGCATAAGTTTCACAATAATTTGGCCAAAAAAAACCAGTAAACTTTTTCTGCGTGTACGAAAATGTCTCCTCTTTTCATACAGACTGCCTCGCCAAGCAGTTGTTTATGGATAGATTAAAGGAAAAGCATTTACCGTCATATGAAAAGTCATTTTTTGTTTTTAAGTGTTTCTATACATCCTAGAAATCCACCACTTCACGGGCAGGTTATGGGGACCTCCTAGGCACGATATCTGAAGGAATTCGTTTTTATTTTTAACTCTTATTTCATGGAAAACTCACTGTCCCTTTAAAAACGTTTTTTTTTTTTTTAAACTTTTTGTTCTTGTTTCCTGTCCCCCAGGGCACGAACTCGGACCCCCATACACCTTTTATGGCAAATATGTAGCATATATGCCCTCTTGGAGGGCACTCTGACTTGCATTGGGTTCGAGTTCGGGCTCGAACCGAACTTGGGGAGTGTTCAGCCCATCCCTAGTGTTAGAGAGAGAGCCTCAGGAGGGGGCATTATATCCCGTGTTATACAGAGCAAGCCTCAGAGGAGGCATTATATCCCGTGTTATACAGAGAGAGCCTCAGAGGAGGCATTATATCCCGTGTTATACAGAGAGAGCCTCAGAGGGGGCATTATATCCCGTGTTATACAGAGAGAGCCTCAGAGGAGGCATTATATCCCGTTATACAGAGAGAGCCTCAGAGGAGGCATTATATCCCGTGTTATACAGAGAGCCTCAGAGGGGGCATTATATCCCGTGTTATACAGAGAGCCTCAGAGGGGGCATTATATCCCGTGTTATAGAGAGAGAGCCTCAGAGGGGACATTATATACCGTGTTATACAGAGAGAGCCTCAGAGGAGGCATTATATCCCGTTATACAGAGAGAGCCTCAGAGGGGGCATTATATCCCGTGTTATACAGAGAGCCTCAGAGGGGGCATTATATCCCGTGTTATACAGAGAGCCTCAGAGGGGGCATTATATCCCGTGTTATACAGAGAGCCTCAGAGGGGGCATTATATCCCGTGTTATACAGAGAGCCTCAGAGGGGGCATTATATCCCGTGTTATAGAGAGAGAGCCTCAGAGGGGGCATTATATCCCGTGTTATAGAGAGAGAGCCTCAGAGGGGGCTGGGCGTTTGCCTCCTGTCTACGGCCCAGCAGTTAAACGGGAGAGTTTGGGGCCGTTTGCCGTCTCCCGCACAGTGCTGTGTATATCTGCCGCGGCTGGACCTGCTCTCCGGCAGCTTCTTCAGGTTAACCCGGCTGCGTTAAAGCTACAGAAAGTAACCGTTTCTCCCCAGAAAATATATGCGTTAAAATAACTGGCGACGGAACAAACGGACTTCTAGTGTAATGTGCATCTGTTGAGAAGATTAACCTCCTAGCCTACCCGGTCTCAGGAATGTGTTTATATTTGAATAGTTTGTAAACCTGCTGAACATATCTGATCATCCTGATTCCCATTGTCCGGCCTCGTTAGGTTTCACATGCCAGGAAGCAAAGGTTTGTCTAATTAGGTTCCCCAACAGTCTCTGGAGGGGGGGGGGGTTGTATATGCAAATGACCCATGTGTGACCGTATAAATATATATTATTCTGTATTTATAAAAGCGCCAGCATATTCCGCAGCGCTGTACAATGGGGGAGTGCAGACATGAGACATACTAAAACACATAAGGAACAGACGGCCCTGCCCTTAGGATAATTGCCCTACTGATACAGCACTTTACACAAGTGCTCACCCAGACATCCCGTGAGCTTACAATCTAAAGGACAGGGTAAGTGAAACAGAAGGGGAGCAGGGAGAGCGTGGAGCTGGTTACTAGAGAGAGAAAAATAGCAAGCCACAGGTTGATTAGAATAAAGTGGCAGCAGGTGGAGGGGAATGAATAAGTTTGGGCCTAGGACTGGGAGGATGGGGCGGGCGGGTGTCAGTGCAGAGTCTGGAGTGATGGCTGTGTGTGTTGCGCTTGGGAGTCCTTAAGGGTGCAGAGTCTGGAGAGATAGGCTTGTGCACCGATTTTTTTGATGTTTAAACTTTTCGATTCGGCTCGTTTCGACCGATTTCTGTTTCAATTCGGTTCGACTCGTTTTTCGGGTACATTTTTTTTTTTTCGGAATATTTTCGTGTCACTTTGCTCGTTTTTTGTATCGACTTTTTGTGATTTCGGAAATTTTCGTTTTCGGAACGTCTGTTCTCCTCGTTTCAAAGCAATAAATTTCGATTTGACACATTTCAAATCCATTCGAAAATTCTGAAAATATTTCGTTTCGGCTCGAAAAACTTTTCGGATCTGCCATTTTTCGGAAAATCGGCCACATCTGAAAACACGAATCGGGAAATTTCGTGAAAATTCCGAAACCCACATCCCTCTAATATATATATATATCCCTGATTAAAAACACTTTTCCATTGTGACCCTACATGCAGTCACAACACAGTTTGGGAGCAGCTTTATACAGGGGTAACGGTTCCAATGAAAAAGCTCCAGATCTACAGCCATGGCATTGACAGATGTGGCCCTGAGATCTCTTACACCTACTCTGCCTAGTTATAAATCTGGCCCTGGATCTGAGCAAAGGAGGACTCAGGCAGCCGGGGGGCCGAGCCGCAGGGGTGGAAAGAGGCAGCCAGGGGGCCGAGCCGCAGGGGTGGAAAGAGGCAGCCAGGGGGCCGAGCCGCAGGGGTGGAAAGAGGCAGCCAGGGGGCCGAAGCGCAGGGGTGGAAAGAGGCAGCCAGGGGGCCGAGCCGCAGGGGTGGAAAGAGGCAGCCAGGGGCCGAGCCGCAGGGGTGGAAAGAGGCAGCCAGGGGGCCGAGCCGCAGGGGTGGAAAGAGGCCAGCCAGGGGGCCGAGCGCAGGGGTGGAAAGAGGCAGCCAGGGGGCCGAGCCGCAGGGGTGGAAAGAGGCAGCCAGGGGGCCGAGCCGCAGGGGTGGAAAGAGGCAGCCAGGGGGCCGAGCCGCAGGGGTGGAAAGAGGCAGCCAGGGGGCCGAGCCGCAGGGGTGGAAAGAGGCAGCCAGGGGGCCGAGCCGCAGGGGTGGAAAGAGGCAGCCAGCCGGAGCCGCAGGGGTGGAAAGAGGCAGCCAGGGGCCGAGCCGCAGGGGTGGAAAGAGGCAGCCAGGGGCCGAGCCGCAGGGGTGGAAAGAGGCAGCCAGGGGCCGAGCCGCAGGGGTGGAAAGAGGCAGCCAGGGGGCCGAGCCGCAGGGGTGGAAGAGGCAGCCAGGGGGCCGAGCCGCAGGGGTGGAAAGAGGCAGCCAGGGGGCCGAGCCGCAGGGGTGGAAGAGGCAGCCAGGGGGCAGAGCCGCAGGGGTGGAAGAGGAAAGAGACAGCCAGCGACCTGGATCCAACGCCAGAGAGAGACAGCCAGCGACCTGGATCCAACGCCAGAGAGAGACAGCCAGCGACCTGGATCCAACGCCAGAGAGAGACAGCAGAGAGAGACAGTCAGCGACCTGGATCCAGGAGAGACGGCAGAGACAGTCAGCGACCTGGATCCAGGAGAGACGGCAGAGAGACAGCCAGCGACCTGGATCCAGGAGAGACGGCAGAGACAGCCAGCGACCTGGATCCAGGAGAGACGGCAGAGACAGTCAGCGACCTGGATCCAGGAGAGACGGCAGAGACAGCCAGCGACCTGGAATCCAGGCAGAGACGCAGAGACAGTCAGCGAC